>JAFELO010000806.1:18096-37138 GCA_017140195.1 Eumaeus atala
TTCCGTCAATTGTCAAAGAAAAACCACAACACAACGGCAACAATAGCGGCGTGAGCAGATGTCGATAATTGTAACACTTCTTATCTTACTGCACAAGGGCTGGGTGTAACAGATGCTAGGCGATTATGGGGGATACAGCTTCTTTATTGGTTTTTGAACCTACACAATATCTTGACAAGTGTGCTGCGAGCAATACAAAATGTACAAACATATACATACGTACATTTGACACGTAATTACTTTTAGCGCACCAGTAAATGAATCTAATATATTCTGTTGTCTGACCAATTTAAAACTCACGTCCGTAGGTAGTAATGAAATAATGCATGAATAAAATTAAAGGCGGGAATGAACACTGAATGATATTATTAGTTAGGGACTTAAAAACTGAGTAAGTGATTAAAAAATAGACGTACCAAAACATATTTATCGTATAGCTACGCGAGTGTTCACAGGGGTTAATAAAAAACTCGAACATGATAAGGTCGCTCGGCTATTCACGTATTCACTCACTGTCAACAGAGAACACTAATACCAGCAAGTACCCTATTTCCAAAGCACCCCATTTTGAACGGCATTATGTCATTCGACTCCATGTTATCCCGCCTCGGTTTATCCAATATGACAAACATGTCAAGCCAGAGCATCGATGTAACGAAATACATAATATTATGTTATCTAAGAAAAAATATATCGAAATATAATTAATATGGTAATAAACGCGAAGCGTGTGAAAACGTATAATTTAATATATTTCTCAAAACTACACGGGGGTAAAGTAAATGTACAAATGAAAAATATTTCAAAGGTTTCTCCAATCTGTGACTATAGAACACATGCAACCTTAGGTATGAGGGTTTAATTGTTTGCACTATTTTAGGTGTTGACAGAGTAAGATAAAGTTACAACAGAATGAAATAATATCTACTGAGTGAGATTTGTTTATTGTTATATACGAGCCGTTGATGTGTTTATTACACTTTTTAATAACATAAACGCTTACATGCGTAACAAAATCTATTTGAGGCAGAAGAAACTGGATAAAGTTGTAAAATATGCTTTACCGTCGCACGTTGAAAGACATTGTATAATAAATTTACCATTACTCAAATATTTTATGGTGAAACCCTTTTAGTATTTAAAGTCATGACTATTTCTCTAATTGATACACTGCGTTATGAGTACAATATCTTGTTTCCTTTTACGAAGACGTAATTTCGATGGTGTATTTCGGCGAAAGCAGCCACCTCTACTTTATTCTCTCCTTTTATATCTCCTTCTCCCCCTTTTAATTATATTATTTCAACTGTTTTTAGGAATATAAAAACCGAGTAATATGAACTGTCCTTAAAAAGCTTCGATTGCCAATTTCTAGTAACTGCTGTATTCTGTAAAAAAATATGAAGAGACTTAAAGTTATTTGGAAGCTTTGCCTTTAATGAATACTTATTAGCCGTCTTCAATTGATTTCACCACATAAAATCTATAGCTACATTACGACACTTATCGCTACTGAATCTATCTTGTAAATATATATCTATGCCAACGTGTACCTTATTTTCAATATTGAACTTTATTCTAAAGCAATAAGAGTCACACATATTACAGTCACCATTATCTTTGTACATAAGATAATGGTAATTGACAGCGACGTATATTTTATTCTATTTAGGGGCTGTATGAATTTTGGGTGTAACAAAATATCCCAATGTTATCGAGGATTTATTCTGAATACGCACTTTCGAGTTTACTCACATTCGATTATTTTTAATACACCCTTCTGTATTATGTACAATTCATAACTCAGTTACATGGAAGGACAATGTGAGTTCTTAAAAATAATTTTCAATTTTAAAAGGATTAAGATATAAATTGATAGTATTGATATCTTAAGTCTACGCGAATGTTCGTTACATTAAAACTAGTTTTTTTTATTTATAAATTGTATCAATTTGTAAATAAAAAAAACTAGTTAAACTAGTCTGTAAAACTAATTATGACATAAAAACATATATATAATACCTATATAAGTATAAAACAATAGAGCAAAATTTTGACACTACTGTCATAAGTTCAAGTAGGAACAAAAAAGAACGTATTTCTCATTATTGAAATAATATAAGATTTCGTTATAATCTACTCAACTCTTCCCTCCCTTTAATAATCAAACATTTTATTGCAAGCAAGGAAGAACGATTTTGTTCTACGAAGAGGAAGTCTACTTACTAAGGAATTAATTGCAGTAGAGTGTGTCAATTATTGTTATTAATATAATCAGCCACGTATATCTCGTTATATGAAAATAAATACGATATTTATTAAAAGTATTCAAGAGTAACGAATTCTTAATTCAGTTTCACGAACAACACAACAAATAGATTTTTATAAGCCCGTAAAAAATAAATCGGCTTATAAATTGTGATTACGATCGCGACGGTCGTTAATGTATAGCTCGAATTTCGACCGTATGTTCTGCGGTTATGAGCGACGGTGACAAGCGCTAATTCCGAGGGTATTAACGCTGAGCTGTCAAAAGGCATCCATTCATGCGCGTAATTAGCACTCGACGCATGACAATAAGATTCCGTCTGACAATGAGTGCGCTGAGAATAGGAGCCCCCGAGCCGGCCATTGTGATTACGTATTAAATACACAAGTAGCACGCACGTTGTTATTTGGAAAACAGTTTATAGTTTGCGGTAGTGTAAAAAGTGTAACAGAAAAAAACACTTTTTTTGTACCAATCAGAAATTGTAAAGACTTTTGTACAGTTCCTTCAGGTTTTATTCAATTTGCTGGAAGTAAGTGTAGTAGTGTCTATGCTATTCACGCGTAAAGTGAATAAATTTTGATGGGGTTTCGTGTAGGGATAGATGGGACGACAAGGAAAGACAACTACAACTCAGTACCGTGACGATAATGATGAGATAGGATGTGAAAACATTTATTAAGTCATGATACATCAATTTTATTTGTATAAATGCTTATATACGCACTGACAGGTTTTACTTATCGAATACTGAATCTATCTTATTATAGATGAAGTCAGCAGTTTGAGCGTTGGCATTATGAGTCACTATTGTATATCTTCATACAAACAAATGTCTTAACAGTAAATTAACAGGTTTCTCACGAATGATCATGCGACAATATCTTGCACACTTTAAGAGACAGTTCGGGACCTAAATCCTAATTAGATTAGATTTCCTAACATGAACTTGATCTTTTGATTAAACAACAACAAGTAAACCTCATTTCAACAACCATTAAATAAGTAAAACTGCTCAAGACTTATGGACTGAAAGGTGATTTATCACTATCATCCAATAACTAAAGGACAATAGTCAGACGTGAACTCGTAAAATCGTTGACACCCGTTACAACAAATGCCATTTTGTCCGAGTTTTTGCCTCGCGCCATTGTTTATTTGCGGTACGTAAGCCGAGATCCTGTTATCCCTGTTATACCGACTTATCCCCTTGTCGCGGTGACAGCGCGCCGACAAACCGCACTCGCGCCCGGACAGGAAACAAAACGTCAAACGTATGGACCGTGATGGTTCAATAGGTGTTGTGTTCCACTGAACAAGAGCTCGGAGTACGCAGCACCTGCGGCGCGCGGAGCACGGCTGGGCCCGTAACTTGATAATGTAACAATCGAATTACAGTTAAAATTGCACGTTTTCGTATATTTGTTGCTCATATATGTGAGCATAATGGCAGAACCTCTTCCTAATAGCATGAATATTACTCTTGAACATATGACGTTGGCGATCACATGCAGTGTGCAGCTTTATATCAGAGCTGTGCCGTACAACGGCGATGGATTAGAATGTTTACTTTATTTATATGCATAAATAGAGGGGGGGGGGCAAACGTTGAATAGGAGCCGCCTTACAACTGACAATGCCCACAGACGGTACATCACTTCACGTCGGAAGCATGTGAGCGTGAGGTACTTCCCCGATCATGACGACCAAATTCCGCTGCAATGCAGCATGGTACTACCTCTTACTAAAACACTATACTGCGTAAACTGAACCTCAAAGTGTCAATACGAACTCCCGTAGTGGTCCCGGGTGGGAAAACGTAACATTGTCCTCGTAACGAGAAAAAATGTCTAGGGAACGTTGCACTAGTGAAGAGGAATTTCTAGTTCGGACAAGCCATTTGCCATCAGTAATACAAGCCAAGAATAGAGAGTACAGCTACATGAGGGGCAGGCACTGTCCACTGCGATATGATATCCTAGTACACGTCTAAATATTGTGCCGGCACCGCTGCCATGTGAAGAAAAATGGATATCACACGATATGGCCCCATAGTGTGTATAAGTTTCCTGTGGTCTAGTAGAGAGGAGGAGGGATCGCACATGCAGAACAATTACGCGGATGTCTATGGGCGTCGATAGCTACTAAAATTCCCAGACTGTAAGTCTTTATTGCTTATAATGTAAGGAATATGGCCTCGGAATATGCATATATTCCGAGGCCTTGCTATTATAAACGTTATGCACATGTATGTGCGAATGTTATTGGGCAAATATCGGTTGTGATCGACGTAATGAAGCCGTAATTGGCTTGATAAATATTGAACACGGCGGGTAATTAGTTTCGCTGCGATTACATTATTCACTTCAGCTCTCGGTTATGAATACTCTTGCCAACACTACGCCGATTCAATTGAAACACTACGGCTGTCATCATAAATGCGAAATATATGAATTGCTCGTACGTGCGGCCGTGGACGTATTTGAATTGGGCCGACACGACCGGGGAGATACCTCTCGCTCAAATGATACCGCCGTAAAGTGAGTATTGGGTGGCCCATTGGAGGGGATAAGGGCAATACCGATAATCGATACGTAGCGACAATAATGCGGATGTCTATGGACATAGGTGAGATCTATCCTTAAATTTATAGTCCTGCATCCGACGGGCTGCCGACACGTATTGCCCTTATTCAGCAACCAATTTAATAACTTACCTTCATTCGGCCCTAATTTTCGAATGGCCGTAGAACTGATCATAGCTCGATATACATATTTTGTTAAAGATGGAAGAGAATAGAGAGCCTGGGTGGTGTAGTGGCTAGCGCTGCGGACTTCCTTTCGGGTGGCGCAGGTTTGAACCCCTTTTTTACCTTTTAGTTTCTCTACCTTAAATACATTTTTTGAAAGCGTACGGTGAATGAAAACATTGTGAGGAAACCTGGATTCGAGTATTCGAATTTGGCCGAATATAGGATTTGGCTTGGTTACCCTACTGAGTTGCAGAGGTCAGATGAAATTGGCTTTGCGTAAAAACTGGTGCCGTGCCCTTGTGAATTCCCCTTGATTAGGTAGCTGGCCCCGATATCATCTGATATAGAAACGGGTATATAGGAACTCTTTCCTCGTCCGTGCCGTATGCACGGACGAGGAAAGAGTTTCAGGTAGCAGGACTGCCACTAATAATTCGACAGGCGGAGCTAGGGGCTCCAGCCTGGCGGCAGCAGATACGTGGGCCTTATGTGAAAGGCTATAACGTCATTTTATGTTTGTTGTGGTAATGTTGTAAAAGTAGTTACAGCTCAAATCTAAGGTTAAATTTAAAGTAACTGCGCAGTATATTATGTACCAAACGGAATGGCAAATTAAGCCATCGATCAGTGTAATGGACGTGGAGCGACTTGCGGCGACGCGAACAAATTAAAACTCAATTACAAGACACAGACGCGGCGTCTCCTGCCATTAAACATTCAGTACGTGCAGATACGCGGCCCGCCTCCATCCTGTCCCACAACCATCACTTCACTTTTTCATAAGCAATAGGAGTTCTATGGCACGGACGCTCTTAAACATCCGCATAGAAGTTATTCAGATGTGTTGCCCTCGTGCTGCCTCACCTTTGAATGGACCAACGAAAACGTACTTACGTAGTATGTGAACGAAAGCTACCTTCCCGGCCGTGCTGGCCCACTTAGACTACATCTCAGAGAATAAGAAAAATCAGTCAATAACAATTAATTCCTCCGCAGCTTATAGTAAATCAAGCTTCGTTTGGCAAATATAGAAGGAATGTAGAGATGAGTAGGTACCGAAAATAATTAGTATAATATGTATTGCCCACTGGGATAACACGGCAAAATTTAGATCGTCTCGGAACTCTACTTGGCCGCCCCAGCTCAGAGTTCTGCTGTAAAAGATGCGAACCTAGTATTTGCACTCCACTTGGCAGCGCCCTCGTGTTCGTCCGCTTGTGCCACAATAATTCGCTCACATTTGCCTTGCATATGTATTATACACAACAACAACACGGGGCCGGCTATACAGCAGCTAGTAGTAGTGTACAGTAGCAGTACAATCAATAACGCCTAATGACAAGGCACGCCGCCCGCGGCGTCGGTCACGCCAGCCGTGTAATTTCGTCGTTTGTCGACACCGAGGCCTTCTTGTAACGATTTCTTAATTTGCTGACGTGTTACTGTCGCAGTGGATAGACTTATCATGGACATATAGTTCCATTAGCTTGTTATTTCAGCATACGCCCGTTCCCATGAGACATTGCTATAAGTTTTACATGATTTCTTTTACTGTCCCTATAATTATCGTAGAAACACCTCGATATCCATTAATGATTAAAGGCATAATTGAATAGTTTCTCATCAAAATGTCGTTATATTTTTTCTATTTATGTGTATTATATTGACAGATATGGTCATAATATATACCATCATGAGCTCCACGTATATTTCGTCGAGCACTTCGATGAATACTAAGTTAGAGGGCAAATAATTTTATTGCAAGTTGATATTTGGTACAAGTGAGGACATTATTTTTCAATGTTGATCCTCCTTTTTTCATAGCTGCTATTATATATAATATTGAGGTAAATAATATAGGAAGGAAGGAAATACGCAGGAATTATAAATGTGCCTGCCGAAAACAAATGTACATGTACCCTTTTAATTGCAATTGACTTTTTTAGGCGCTTAATATTTTAATATTGAAGACTTCCGATACGAGTGACACACAGCACACAGCCGAATAGACGACCGGCTGGCTCAGTTGGCAACGTGTCAGTTACTCTGCGTAATACGCCAGAGGTCGCGGGTTCATATCCCGCCTAAGACATGGATGTTTATATGTGTATTACTATGATAAAAAATCTTAAATATGTAAGATTTCTCAAATATATTAAAATCTTAAATATATTTCCGTTGTCTAGTACCTGTAGTACAATTTCTTACGATACTTACCACAGGACTGGGCTAACGTGGTGTGACTAGTCCACAGATGTTATATTACAAAAAAAGAAATTACAGAACACAACGAGCTGAAATTAGGCTTTCATATATCTTGGTGATTATAGATGAGCAATAAGAGAGGCTTATTGAACATTTCATCCCGAAGGAAGCAAGAAAAGGGTAAAAAACATAAGCGGATGAAACCGCTGCACTGGGCGCTGCTTATTTATACAACGTCGTAGAGTATATAGTCAATATATATTTAGTCACATTTATACAACGTCGTAGAGTATATAGTCAATATATATTTAGTCACATTTATACAACGTCGTAGAGTATATAGTCAATATATATTTAGTCACATTTTTCACAATTTTACTTTTTTCTGTATGTAACGCATACAATAGGTTAGTTATTTTTTGTCTACACTAGAAATTTCCTATAAATAATATACATGGCAAAACAACGTTTGGCGGGGAAGCTGGTACCTTACAAAACCTTTGTGTACAATTCAACTGAGAATAGTTTCATAGTACATTTCACAATGTTTTAACATATTTCTATCGCGTCATCTTATCTGCGTGCGTTAAGATATTGCAAGCAAATTGTTTATGGGCACCTGCTAAAGTCGGTAAAACGTCAAGTCTATTCGGTAATGCGGGTCGGATTTAGCGAGGCAGCTTCGTAACGGGACGGTGTATTTCATCAGGTAATAAAACACTAGGAGGGGTTACTTTTCAGGGTGAAATATGGGGTTAGGTCGGACGGGGGCAGCCATGCGTCACGCCGGGCTGGAACACGGATTACTGTAACATCCACTTTGGCTTGTTAATACACAAAATTTGCTTTTTTTATTACAAATACGAGCGTTTAGAGGGGCGACTTCTGTTTACTTCGCTCTATTCTATTTATAATGTTTGTTGGATGACATATAAATAGCTTGAAAACAACATTGAAAACGTCATCGCCAAGCATGCGTGTACTAACATTGAACCTTATAATTTGTATTGCAGATTTGCTTGCTTTGGTTTTCCTAAGTATCAAGCTGTGTGATGTGTAGCGCACAACTTCTGTCAGATGTAAATGCGTTGCCATTAAATGAACCAATGGTAATTACGTCACGTGAGATTGCGCATGCCTTGGCTCTACATCTAATATATTTATATTAAAATGTAGGAAACTTTTCATATATACCCTTTTTTTTTTCTTCAAAATACTAGTGTAAAGTGCTAGGAGCAGAACGCTTAATTTCTAATGTTTATAACTGGAGGACCCTCACAGATCCCAAGTGTGAATGATGCCGTAGTGATGTCTAGCTGGTTAATGTTATCTACTGCAGATAATCACACGAAATTAGTAACATATCAAAGTTACTAAAGACTAAGTAAGAATGATCTAAACAAGAAAACGCAAGTTGTATTATGAAAGCCATTACTGACAAGATCAGAACATATAACAATAAATTAGAGTCGGGTACAAAGCGGCGAGGCGCTGCATTTAACAACTTGTGAATATTCATAAAGATAAACCAAATTTACGAGCTCGTAAACTGCTGATAAAGTGACTTGTTTCTTACACTTTTATTTTTAAAGTTCAGCGAGACTGAGTGACAAATATTCACGGGAATCTTCTAGATAGAAACTGCCACTCGAGTTGTGTCTCAATGACGTGCTTTAGTTTCATTAGAAGCTGCTAATTATTGAATAAAAATGTTTTAATACAAGTTACTGCCTCGTGGTACTCTGGTATGCTGCACCGCAGGCATAGCGCACACAATTCTCAATGTATGTGCTGCACAATTGTTTAGTCTACCATAGAGATGGCTGGCCACCAAAAGTCAATTCGTCGATATGTGTAAGATCGTATATATGTCGTTTTCATTTTGTACAAATCGCCGTATAACATTACGGGCTAACGGTTAGCCGAAAAAAATAAAATGTCAGCCGCCTTATTGTTCTTCAATATGGCGGCTGACATTTTAACCTTATTCAATCACTTCATTTTAGTCAGTGATAGTGATCGGTATAAGTATGAAATTAGGCCAAGTGTTTTGAGCGCAAATAAAAAAAAACTTAGCCACAAGGGCTTAGTCGGGAGCTACGCTCCTGCCTTCGCACCTATCTGGACATTGTCTTTCTATTTCTCTGTATAGTACAAATAACGACAGAGTGTCAAAGGAGCAGTCGGAGTTTATGCAAATGTGTCGCCCTCATTTCTTCCTCCCCTCCAAGGATGCATTTTATATTACAGTATAGTTGTTTACGATTCTCTTACGTTTCATATTTTTCCCTACATTACAGTTGACACTGTTATAATAGTTACTAAAGAACCGCACGACAATACATTCAAAGTAGATGCTGTATACGGATCATAAGTGGGAGGGCGTTGTAGCCTCGCACAATACATTTATTGGGACAAGTTTCTGTGTCGGTACAAAAATCCGTACAGCCGACCCTCCACGGTGAGGGGGAGGGGGAGTATAGGGGAGCGAGGTGTCAAGTGGAGAATGAATTTGTCAGGCCGCGACTTCGCACCCGCGATATATCACCCGGGGCACTGCGCAGTACGAGGGTGACCGATGTACAACGTCTCCGTGTGGACTTTCTTTTTAAATATAGTCGTTCACATTAATCGGTCTCTTTTTTATAGTATAGGGGGACAAATGAGAAATTGAAGCCCTTCTACGACTACCGACGCTTATGAACATTTGCGTAATTACTACGCCGATGCCTTGCCTTCCTTTCACCTCGACACCATACATGTCACTCTACGTTGGTATCAGGCGAGCGTGAGGTGCCTCCCGGTCGTGCCAGCCCAATTCCACTGCAATGAGGCATGGCACCGCTTACTAAAAAAATACCAGAAATCTATAAACTTTTCTCTGCATCTAATGTATTTTCACGCATAAATGCGTAACTTTATTACCGACGAGAAACTTTTGTTGGCTTTGACGTATGATATACTTAGAAGTTAACGTCGCTCTTCTCAAATTGCCTCATAGGCTTTATATAATTTCTCACGTACATTTAAGTCTTATTTGCTACATGGTTCACAGAATCATACCGATAGTTTACTTTTGTAAAAGTGTTATCGTATTGCAGCCTAATCGGACGAACAAGTCGGATCGCTATCCGGTCTATTGATCCGATTCGGTCGGGTATGCAGACATCTACAAGTCCAGAATGTCTTTGTAATGAAAAACATATTAAAGAATTGGGAATATTGCAGTCGAATTGGGCCGGCATCATCGCTCACATAATACCGTCACTAAGAGAGAGTTACACTGTCGGGTTCCGTACAGTTTGTGAGGTTCTGGTGGTCTTTTGTAGGGGGAGAGGCCAAACATATGTATATCAATTATGCGGATGTGTACGGACGATGGTAGACATGAACAGGCACCCTTATATAATAAAACCAAAAAGAAAACGCAAGTTGTGCTATTCTTGTACCGCATCACCGCGGCAGATCGTCCGAGAGATTTATCACATGATGTACAACTTCCTCCACACAACACGCCCGGGGCAGCCTCCGACACTCCCCGCGCACTTCGCCCTCCCCCTCCTCCCACAATGCCTCCGTTTTATTTCACTGACACTTACATACCTCTTGACATTCATACACATCGAGAATCAGACTACTGTAGAGTAAGCGTAAGGTTAAAGGCCGGTTATATAGGTTACAATTATTAGTCATGATTAGTTTACTGCGAACATAAGTATCAAATAGGTTACGAAATGCGGTTTCGCAGGTTAAAAGAAGTTGTCAAATTAAGTATTATCTTTACATTTTATTCGTATGATTTTAATTTTAAAAAGTCACTGACGCTTGCGATCTACACTGTAGCTGGTACTCGGAATACGAACGCGTTGTAAATGTTGGAATATGGAAATCATTTTCGGTTTAGAAATTATAAATTAATAAAATGTCTTGAAAATATACAATTCAATCTCTAAACTTTAAAAACGACGAAGTGCTATTAAAAGCATTTTCTGGCAACACTAAACGATATGTATTTATTACCTAGCTTGTTGTAACTGTAATAGTTTGTTTTAAACAGCCGGCAGTCAGTCCATTGTCGCGGTTTATATTCAATAACGATAATTAAAAAATATTCTAAGAGATTCTTGATGATCAGTATACGATATTTATCAGTAGCTGGTCGCGCTGAGAAACAGGTCAGGACCTGCTTAAAAATTATCTGTATTACTCTGAGTGAAGATTAATCAAATGTTAAATAATCCTTTATCTAGAAATCAATACCTACCTGAATTCAAATCTGTCCAATCTTAGTGTCAAGTTTTTTCTCGACTTCTCATTCTATTCAATCAAACCCATTTTGGTTTTACGGACCAAAACCTATTTTCAGTTATTCTTAAACGTCATTTTTTATTTTAAATAATCGAAGACAACTGTTAAAGAACATAACCATTTCCTCAGCATCTTGGCTTCGCAGGACAATCCAATAACGCGCACGCCCATAAGAAACATAGACCTCTTGTCCCGCAGTCGGGTAAAAATATATTTACCGAGACATGTCGTAAGGGAACTACTTTAAGGAATTATTCACCGAAACAAGAGGTCGCGTCGTAAAGCCGATAGAGATCGGGCGGGTAATATCCCGCGTGAAATATGTCGACAAATCTCGGAGGAGTCAACATTTCTACCGCGGCGGTCGTAAATCTGGAGGTCGGAGGTCGGGCGACAAGTTTAGTTACACTTTTATTTGCTTACTTCTTTACTAATGTGGTTATTGCGAGCTCTTACTCTACTGGAGCATTAGATTACCAGATGGTATGTGCCTAGAGACTGCGGTCGCCTAGTACATCATCACGTAGACTTACAATTGCTGTTTTACTGTTCAAGATTCAATTTTTTTATCCGATCCTTGTCCGTGCCCCTAGGAACTCGGACCTGACGATAAATAGCAAATGGTACTGAATCGTTTCGGAAAAAAGAAAAAGAAATACGAGTGCACTTCGGACCACACGACTGGTTAACTTACTGGTTACCACTTCTTTTAGTAATTTAAAACGCAATATTTTAAAGAAATTATTATATAAATATGAGAAATGTAACTCCGATATGTCTCCTTCTTAACTTGCGTTGACCGCGTTTTCGTAACGCGGAGAGCGTTACGAAAAGTCCAAGTCAAGCGCGAATAAATAAATTTTACTTCAAAAAAAGACACAAACAAAAATGTGATTACTCCAAATGTTATATACCAGGACTACAGAAGTATACCGGGTATCTTCAAAGTACAAAAACTTTTGTTCCTGTAGAATATTGATAGACAGTTATTGTCTGAGAACGCATGTGACTGTCTACTTCTGACTTCGTAACCGAGGACGCCGGCACATACAAGGTTCCCCCCGTTCACTTTTTTTGGTTTGCTCGTTTACACCTTGTACCATAAAGAATCGAAGCCGGACCCTAACAGTCAGCGAAGTGCACACCCGTGAGGCGCAGCACATAATTTAACACAATACATCGCCGGCGTACGAACCGCGAACTAATCTCCTCTCCCGCTCGGCGGCCATATTTCAGAGCGAGACGACGTTTTTACGAGCTCTTAATCAAGAAATATACGATTGTGCCTGACGATTAAGGGAGCACGATTTAGCATCACGCTAATGCAGATGTTCCTGATGTATGCCTTCTCATATAGCTTTACAGCTTACTAGCGCAGCCGAGCAGCACAAGCTGGTATTAATTACTACACAATTTATGTATAATAATAACAATAACGATTATAATAAAACTGTTCTTACGGATTCTGTCGCGGTTTATTCAATTACTTATCTAACCGGACGTTTTAGAAGTTTTACAGCAACCATGCCACGAGTGGACTCTCGCTCAGTATCAGTCCACCCGTAAAATTTGTTGTATTATAATGAGTAACATTGGCAATTGGCAAAACAAACTTAAGACATCAATAATACTAAGGATTACAGGGGCATTCATGTTTACGTTGTAAAAGGAGGCACGCAGGTTGGATCACCTGTCTATAAGAGACTCTTACTCATACCATGAGTAACAGTTTCATGTCCTTCGGCGATGCTTGACAGGAGGAGAGAAACAGCAGGCACAAAACGGAGATTTTTTTCTTGACAGGAAAGCCGACAGGTAACACATGTTAGTTATCCGGAGTCAGCAATAGTGTGCTCTGTGGACAGCTTCTAATTGTTATTCTTGAGATGAACGTGGTCGGTAGCTAGAATGTAAGTGTACCAAGTCTGTGATTATTTTTCATGAATTTCTCAACGAGTCCCAAGTCCGTCTTAACATTTCGCTGCAAGTGAATTATAATATATATGTGGCCGCTGTTGGTAGAATAGAGCAGCGGGTGAAATGGGTGGTGTACCAAGCGCCATTTAAAAGAAAAACGAACAACAGAGACTGCTACAGTTGTGTCATGCCGTGGCATCAGTGAACTCTGTCCACGGCAGCAGGTAAATGGATCGGCGCAGAGTTACGAGCGCCGCGCCGGGTTTATTGAGCCACGCCGCGCTTTTATGTCCCCATTCAGATCGGCTCATTTCGGAATAATAAAGCTATTTATGTTACAGAAATGTCTCTAATGAATTTCTCCAAAAGACTACACGACCGCTTAATCTCCTAAATGATTTTTCACATCAATGTAAATAGTTCATCAGTTTATTTCTCACCACAACACATATTTTATAAATACAACAGGCAGCAGACAAGACGTGATTATGACACAGGGTGATTAGAGAGTGAGTGGCCATAGGAAAATGCTGGGTGGTGTTGGCTAGTTGTTGCACATAATTAAATAACACTTTACACCCAGTTTAATGAGAATCCTCTTTTCGATTTTATTCCACTTGCCAGTTGTAGTGTGTACCAGCCACTTGCCAGTTGTAGTGTGTACCAGCCACTTGCCAGTTGTACTGTGTACCAGCAACTTGCCAGTTACAGTGTGTACGAGCCACTACCAGTTACAGTGTGTACCAGCCACTTGCCAGTTGTACTGTGTACCAGCAACTTGCCAGTTACAGTGTGTACGAGCCACTACCAGTTACAGTGTGTACCAGCAACTTGCCAGTTACAGTGTGTACGAGCCACTACCAGTTACAGTGTGTACCAGCCACTTGCCAGTTACAGCGTGTACCAGCAACTTGCCAGTTGTAGTATGTACCAGCCACTTGCCAGTTGTATTAGGTACCAGCCACTTGCCAGTTGTAGTATGTACCGGCTACAGGGGGCACAACAAACGTAATCATTACTACGGCAATGGACGGGTCGTCAGTTAACTGCTTCTAAGGACTAATTGAGGACACAGGAGTATAACTGAAAATTATAAATCTCTAAAGTTTTTAGTGATAGAAAATTCACGATCCGAAAAGCCTCTGAGATCATCCTCAGAGACAAGACACATACACAGGTGTCTGTGAGCTTCACTAGTGGAGGCCACGCCTGAAATGACCAGAGAGGGACATGTTTGATGATGTTGCTGACACCCACATATTGAATTTATTATTATATTCTCTAGACACTGTACAACTCGTCACGTATCTTTATGGGTAAACTTGCGGTGTACAAACGCGCAGATAAATATGTATTCTGTACAGACATGTGGCAGATATATCAGCGGTGTAAGCGGTAAAGTATATCTGGATGCGGTATCAGCCAAAATGTGCCGTTTCGACGCCGTAAGTGCTACAATTTATACAGACTCCCACTTTGTAGTGCGTCGCGAGGCGTAAGCGGAGGCGTTTTTTCATTACTTTTGCATTCCGAATGGTTCAAAATGTTTGCTAGACGCTCCTATACTGGGGCTACACGTTTACCTATTTAGTACTGTTACTAAACAAGCCTAGACCTTTCGAGTATTGTTCCAGGTACGTACAGAAGGGTTATTCTTGTTAATGGAATTCTTAAGGTTCATGTCTATCACATGTACAATGCGAACATTCGCCGGCGGCCAGTGGAAGGATAGATGCTTTTATGCACCATCCCGGCCTTGGGTAAGCCAGGAGGATGTGTCGGACTCAGCTCGAGCGTGTACAATACCTACTAAAAACCACTGCGAGAGCCGTCGGCCGCTGTGGTGGGCTGTCCCGGATTTATCAGCAACAGGACACCCCAGTATCTGACCGATACCCAGTTTAGGACGGGCTTCCTCGTGAAATAGGGTCACTCCGACACTTAGACCAACCCTGACAGCGCCGTAGCCTGAAAAGTGGTCAAGTTCCCAGGCTGAATCCCCGGCTTCGAAAATGGCAGGTGGCAGAAGCCGCTGGATATACAGACTCCTACGAACCCCTACCCGACGCCTACGAATCGGTACAACATGTGCTGCCTCCTCTCCAACCGATCTGCAGCCTCTTTTCGGAACATCGCGTCCTCACAAAAAGAGGTCAAAAAGAGGACTCCCCGCTTTCAAGCATCGCATATATAATGCCTGACAGTTATAGTTTGTCTGCTTATTACCATCTGCAGACTGTGACGCAACAGGGACCACGCAGGGTACACCTCAAGGGTATGCTGTGCCATATCCTCTGCGACACTATGAATGATAGATTGGTCAGGTTCTCTACGAGATCTCCGATATAAAAACTCGCTGAGGCAACCATGGCCCGTGAGCACCTGTGTCAGGCGGAAATTAAGCGCCTTACGCTCTCTACTCATCCAGCGTTCAAGGCTGTCTCAGGTCTTCTTCACATCTCATCATTAGGGGTCCTGGCCTCGCTAACAAACTCGCTGTTTGGCTTCTTCCTGTGACGAACCCTCTCCCTCTGCGAGTGCATCCGCCACTAACTCCCGTTCCCCAACCTGCTGTGCGGTATACTCGTACTTTCTCAATACGATAACTGGCCAGAAGGGCACCGTATGTTGTCACACTCCAGTATATGCCAGAGTAGTGCATCCTACAAACGTTGTTTGGTCCTTCATGATTAGGTAGGAGACGTCCCGATCCCCATCATGGTTCAAGCCTTGTCGTGGCGGTGGGGCTTAGTAGCCTGGGATGAACCCAGACGAAGCCAATTAAACCGAGGCAGATCTTTGCACCCCTCTTATAAGAAGAGGGGCTTAAAGATCAGGAGGAGGAATCACTCTCGGTACCCCTCTTATAGGAAGAGGGTACCTAAAAGCAACAGGAGGTGGCGCTTTTGCACACGGGGCAAGGGGTTAGGATGGGAACTTGACCCCATTGCACTGTCCCAAAATCGGTGGGGTTGTCCTGTAGTGCTGGGTAACCCCATCTGTCGTGGTCGAGTTGGTCCCTTATCGGACTGACTAGCCGTCGAGGTGCCCTGACGATTGTTGTTCCGGGGCACCTCACCAAGGGCGGCACTGTTGGCACTCGCGGTGGTTTTTGTGGGTATTCAGAACTATCATGTGCTGCGAGTCCCACACACCACTGGACCCCACCCAGAACCGGTGAAGGCGCGTAAATTCATTTCTGACATTCACAATCTTCACCGACAGCTCACTAAAACCTCGCCTTGAAGGTCTACCTTACGTCAAGAATAACTCCCAAATATCTAATTTGAGTACGCTATTTTACCGAGGCTCCACACACGAGGAGGTATGCCCCCGGAGGGCCTGGGCCCTTGGAAAAGAAGGGCTTCGGTTCTGTTTAATGTAACCCGAAGACCTAACCGAAGGTCAGGCGAGTGTCCCTAGGGACAAAGTTCGTCGGGTCCGGAGTCCCATAGAGTCGGCCCCAGTACCGACTCTATGGGACCTCCGATATGATTGGGTTCTACGGGGTTGTCTTCCTTCTGGAACGATTGTCACCTGCTACGCAGATGACACCCTTGATTTCACTCAGGGCATTTATTGTCAGGAGGCAGCACAGCCGGCCGAAGCTGCTACAAACCTAATAGTAAATCGCATAACTATTTATAAAAAGTACCATAAGATATAATTAATATAGACGCAGAAAGCGTATCACTGAGAGCACATTATTAGTGACGATATTTCACAGAGGGCAGACATTTTTATAGGTATTTAGCGAAAGCGTCGCCTCTACGGGCCAATTTGAAACTTGTTTGCGTAGCCAATTTACGAGGAAAGTTAATTCGAAACGACGTGTCTTTCGGTTCTATATAAGCATTACGTCTCTTTATTATTGCACATTTTATAGCGGCTCGATGATTTCGTGTTAAAACGTTTTACTATTAAATCTTTAAGAGAACTCAATATAAAACGCAACATATATTGTGTTTATTGTGATGTACGCACACAGCACGAGATACCATACAACCAACTTATGCTGTAAGCACAAAATATGCAATTGCATATTTTGTATTCTTTTTGAAACACATTTGTAAGGGTTGACTACATTGCAGCCGTACCTGTGCCGAAGAACCGAGTACGTTATCTCTCGCAACCATTTATTTAAAAAATTTCAAGATACACGACTTCATACTGAACTTTTATTCTAAAGCATCTGGGATTGTACATAAACATGAATTTTTGCAAAGCCAACCTTACGCACATGTTTTTTGTTGCTTTTACCCAGTGCATAATTTTACATGTGCTTACCTTTTATGTGGCTGGTTCTGAGGCGCTGGCTGTGTATGTTGGTATTTTTGTAAGTTAATGCTCGCAACCCAATCGTGAAGTGGGTTATCAGTTTAATGCGTTCTCGATGTTTAGACATTAGACCTGTCGTCGTCTACCTTAACTAAAACAGCTGTAAATGCCTTCAATAGTGAATACCCAAAATACCACGCCTATATTAAAATTGTATTATTAGCGCTAAGCTTTTTTGTCAAGTTTCCTTTGCCAAGTACCTCCCGTCAGATCAATATAACAAATTTAAAATTATTAATTTACGATTAAGTAAAAAAAGTTTATCAAAATCATTCACACATTCTTATATATTCTATAATTTTGATACACTTCCTATATGATCCTATATGATGATGGCATCATGTCGCGATTTCATGGCGATGGACCACCTCGGATCCACCAATTTCAAATATAAGTGGCGCTCAGTGCGCTCAACAGATTAGCCTCGGATCCCAAAGTCGTCTTGTTCACAATTAATATGACTCACTTTATAAAGTCATGTTCAGTAGAACATCGAAGTAAGTATACTTCGAACATAATATTCTTAATATTTCCAAATAAAAATTGCATATGATTTTGAAATTAACATAATTAAGTATACTATGTACGCGGTACTTACAGCTGTACAGAAAATTGTTAAATTAAAATAAATAAATAAACGAGGAATTTTACGTAATTGTATATTGATACAATCTCTAACTTTTAAGGACCAGTACAGTGTACTTTCCATCATCAGCTCACGACACGAGATGATGACTATCATCCAATAGTCATCACCTCGTGTCACAGCAAATGTTGAAACATGCTGCGATTACATTATTCACTTCAGCTCTCGGTTATGAATACTCTTGCCAACACTACGCCGATTCAATTGAAACACTAGGGCTGTCAAAACTTCCGCCTAACATCATAAATGCGAAATATATGAATTGCTCGTACGTGCGGCCGTGGACGTATTTGTATGAGTTGGGGTATTGTCATGCTGTACTAATGCCGGATTGGCACGGCACAACAGGGAAGGAGAGAGAGCAACGCATCTGCATGACAAAAATAATGAGAACATCCATGGGCGTCGGTTGTGTGTACTATGGTTGGTGTTGGGTTGTCGTCAAAGTACTGCGTGTAAAGGAAAATCTGACGTACCACATACCACAATATCCTCTAAAATGTACTTCTAAAAATATACTTCGACTGAGTGTATTTGATCAAATACTGTAGACAAACAATTTGGCAGGTAAATTGGTTTCGGCACGACGTTCTTCGCGTAGGTGTTT
>JAFELO010000806.1:37563-57175 GCA_017140195.1 Eumaeus atala
GGGCGAGGACGCCGCGCGCTTCTGCGGGCGTAGCTCCTCCAGCTCCGCTAGGAACTCCTTCCTCTCCTCTTCGGAAGGGAACAGGGGCCTCCTCACGATCACCCGTTCAGCCTTCTTTCGTGGAATCTTCACGATGGTGGTAGGTCCTCCATCGGACTCGCTGTTCACTGCCCCGACCTTTCTTAAAAAGGTCGGGGAGTATGTCCCGCGGTGCAGCGTCGGACCTGTTGAGCCTAGGTCTTCTCTTATATACAGACTATATGCATACAAAAAGCTCTTTGGCTTCGTCCGAATTCTAAACACGGCACGGAATAACAATTATTCCGGACCGCGTTCCGAACAAGGACGAGAGGGCTGGGGCGCAAGCGGGACGACACTATCTCTCCCTCACCTTCCGGCAAGAGAGGGAGAGCAGGCGTTTCCGAGTGCGGTAGTGTGGATGTTCTGTGGACTATTCATAGCAATTCCAGTCTCGTCCAGGCCATGGTGTAATGCCGTATTGTAGGGCGAGGCCCAGAACGGTTTGACCAGGAATCACGTATAAATCTTGCCCTCCCTTTTGGCTAATCATTATTTGCTGATATTAATAATAATAATAAATATCTATGTCTGTACCAAATTCGGTCCAAAACGTCTTGCGCGATGGAGGTCACGTAACTCGGACGTGAAGGGCCTACGCCGGCAGAACTTCAGCGACTTGCGAAACAATTACGCTCCGTATGGTCATACTATCTATAGTAAAATAAATTTTCGGAAGATGTTGATTAGTACAGAGTAGGCATACGCCTATTGTACGTACGTATGTTGACATTAATTTACGTCACACCCCGCGGTCCCGCGGGCGGCTCAAGTGTTTACACCTGTCCCGTTACTCGAGCGCTCCATTATAGTGTCGATTACAATTTTTACAATATATTTACAGATTAATTCAATATCCTCTTAATATTCACGCAAATACTCCATTGCTATATCAAGTACCCGGCAGAATACCAGTACTAAGTTATGAAACCAAAATACATGTCTAAATCTATGCATATGCAGGTGGTAAAAAAGTGTACATTTAATACTTTGCAAAAATAGTAATGGAAACAGTAGCAGAGAAAAAATTCTCTGTTTGTATGTTTGTCTGTTTTGTTATATAGCTAATAAGCCTGACCTTGGGCAAAAAATATGTGCGCATGTTTTATATTGAATAGTAAAGAACATCTAAACGTAAAGCTATTGTCTTGTCACGACACGTACAACGAATCATAACTTAATCGATTTGTGTCGTTTAACTAACGAGGTCCTTCCGGATCCATCATCGTGCCATAATAACCTATGTCATTATGTAAATCAGATGGCATATACTGATCACAACGTATGTCATGTGATTTGCGAGTGTATGTGTAGAATTCTGGAATTAAATATTATCACAATTTATAGTTATATACTTTTAATATTAATAAAATTACATAGAACTTTAATATTCATCAATGAACTAACTTTTTAAGCTATGTAATGAGTAACAAAGCAGATAACGATTATATACATCTTTCATTCATCATTCTAATATCCGGGACCGGAGTCGAAAATATAAACAAAATATAGTTGAGAGATCAATAGTTTCATATAATTTACCGGTGGTTCGGAACCCTACGATTGTGAAAAAGAACCACCAAGAAAAGCACACCCTTTGCGTTGTATATGTGTACATTTATAGCACGTCGGGAATACGGCCATATGAATGTTCCTAGTAAACATTAATGACCAAACTAAACAATAAGCAATGTCTTTGCTCAACTTTATACACCAGGCAGCGTTCCGACTTGTTCAGTGGTCGAGCCAAGGTTGTGTCCGCCATCTTTTTTTCTTTTTTTTCGGAGGGACCTACTACTGGTTGGCGGCGCTTTGACTAGCCTCTACAATTCGACTGACTAGCGAAGACTTTTGTGTCTTCAGGTTTATGTAGACAATAGGGGGACAGACCCCCTTTTTTCCCGCAGATGGGAAGAGATATACCGGGTTGTTTGTGGGCGTACCCTATAGTAATTATTTTTGGGACCGTAAAGTGGGAGGCGGTCCCCTTCCCCACACTAGTGGGACGGCGCGCACATGATGCCGTTTTAATTTGCGGTGGCGTGGTTAAGACTAATTGAGGAGGCCGGCCTCATCGCCCCTCCCTCTGAAGAGAGGGGTGGATTTGCGATACAAATCAGCAAAAAGCCGTGTTTATGATTTATTTATTATTGTTGGAGCTCTCTAAATTTGCGTTATTTTTCCTCTACGAATCTACGCTCTCAGCTTACGGACACGAACCTGGGCTCGTTTCCGTAATCGATGTGTGAGTATTTGTCATTCTGTCAGTCATATATGATATAACAGTGTCACTATATGTAAGGTTTCATCGCTCGACCGGTACAAGCGGTGTATATGGCATTGGTTCCAGCCGACCCATGGGGACCTGAATTGTGTGTCGGGCTCAGGTCCGCCATTGGTTGAATCATTTGCTTTTATAATCGTGAATACACAAGTGACGCCACATCGGACGATGTAAAGTATTAACGTTTTTGTATCCACTAATTAAGTGAATACATTAAAATCACATGTTAGAATGTTATGTGTACAATGATACTATATGTGAAGCCAGCTATGTTCCTCATCATCATCAGCATCACTATCATCCCTTATCGGTCCGCTGCTGGACGCAGGCCTCTCTCAATGTACGATAAGACAACCGATCTCCTGCTACTCGCATCCATCCCGGACCGGCTACTGCACGGAGATCGTCTTTCCTTCTGGTCAACGGTCGACCAACACTTCACTAGTTATATTGTCTTTATCTAACACATGCAAAATTTACCTTGCAACATGCCATCATAGACAAGTTAAACTGAATATATATGTGTAATATTAATCATTACGACTGCTGGCAGTCGGTTCACACCACTTATTCCGTATGGGATAAAGGGTGCAAAGATGTGATGTAGTTGTACACAGAAAAACAATATAGTTGACAAATACATGTAACATATTATTGATTAAATTGGGTGTATTCCTGAGGGAATAAAATGTTATGATTTGAATAAATAACATACTTCTTTTGACTTTACTATTACCGACCCTTAATATCTTGACAGTATTAATAAGACTTTTGCATTTAAATCTTGACGATGTAACAAGTTCATGTAATGAGGTACGATGGGGTCGTCATGTCCTTGTGGGATAAGAAACTCCCTTCAAAAATAGAGACTAAAAAAAAATTTTTAGCATCCTGTTCCTGACAAATAACAAAATGAAAGGAACTCACCTGACTGCACAAAAGTTGCTGCAGCTATCTCAGAGTTTTTGTAACGATATGTGAAGGATTCTTGAAAATCTGACCACGTCATTCTGGAAACCCACGTAAAGGCGGTTCCCTTCAGCGCTTTGTCTAGAGTGATCATCAACAGAGCTCCGTTTAGCGAGGATTCTGCCACGGACGTGTTGGCAGTTGACAATCAAGCTCGTGCATCCACAACAGACTTCACGGGGTCGGAGTCGGGTAAGTGTACGGAACTACTTATTTGTGGAGCCCTCATAGTCTGTATAAGAGCACAAAAATTTTGATTCTGCTGCTTCAGTAACATTCGTCACTTTTCGTCAAGATCATTTTTCGTCACTTGGGTGGGGGCACATCCCAGTTCTGGTGTCGTAGGGAGGTTGTCCATGTGCTCAGAGCCTAAATAATTATCTTCGTTCACTGTGTACGGAGAGTAAAAATAAATGCACTCATTTATTCCAAAGATCTTTTATAATCGTGTTTACAATTGTTCTCACACACGTCAAAGTCAACTAACGGCCACAAACTATTGCGCTAGTGCTGCCACGCCGACAATTATTATTCTAATTATAAAATAAAAATAAGATTTTTTATATACTTGTATGTGTTGATGTGTTACGTCAGGGTGTCATATGGAGGGCTCGGATCTCGCTGTCACAGTCGATGATTGGTCAGTAAAAAAATACAATAGGTAGTTTATAACCAAAAAAAAGAAACGTGAAAAGCAATACGACGAACAATCTAAAAAAGTACAATTTTCGAAGAAACAAACGCGTTCCCCTGCGCCCAAGGGACGGATGAAACACCGACGCTGAAAGGCAGAGGGTGCGGAAGGCTTTACTACTTCCGGTGGCAGGATTGGCATTGAGCGCTACCGGAAACTGCGGCGAGACCGTCGTCGTACAACGCGTTATGGAATTATTTACAGCGCGCCCCACAAGTTTGCACATAGGACAGTTTTATTTTTATATACCATCTGTTTCTTGCAATTTTTCGCATAGTATTGTAGTCAACTAAAATTAAATGTGTATAATACAAAGATTAAATATAAGGAGTAAAGTAAGAGTCCTTTTTAAGAGTGTCATAGTGAACTGCATAACCGACTCGTTACTAACTCGATGCATTGTCACCTAGACAATGAGTCGAGTACGTAAATAGTCAAGATCAGAATGAAAATGCCAAACTTGTGCCGACTCCAGAAAAAATACTAATATTATGATTGCAAAACTTAGAAACAAATGTACACTGCGGACTTGTGCTTTTTTAACATTATAGGCAATCGCGGCAAATGAGCCATCGGAGCCTTTTCATGACTACCGACACCCATGAACATCCGCATAATTACTATGCCAATGTGTTGCTTCATTTACTTCTAACCTCGAGTTAGCATGTTAAATGAGGACCACTTCAGAATTTATAAAAGTACTAGTCACTAGTCTCGAACTTAATGCAGCACTACTTCGTCGCCGTTTGTACGCATTTAATATCAATAACACTCGATAATGAAACGTGTTTGCCCGCGAATAGGACCCATAATGAGTCAGCATTTAAATTTATTTTACAATATTTCAGATTGTTCAACAAGAACGAAACACAAAGGAATGTAAAGCTTACGCACGAGACCATAGAGTTCAAATTACAATAACATATTTGGTGTTTTGTAGGGTAGATATAAAAGATCGTAAATGTCAGCTAGAATAGGCTATGCCCCCCATTGGGAGTGATGTAGAAGTATTCTGGTCGGTTGATAATGCGTAATGGTGACTGTTTAGCCCCTTTATTGTATCTAATAACCTGAATTATACTCGAGCTTAATGTAGCGGTGCGCGAGTTGTTTTACATTTTGGAGGATTTGCCCCAAATTCGAAACAGTTTGGGTCGTTAGCGGTGATGTTTCTACAGATAACTTATTCGGTATTTAGGAAAGCGGCAAGTCTCCCTTTGTATATAATCGTTCGGGATGATGATGAAGTAGTAATTTCTGAAATTGTGTTCATGTTTGTCGCAAGATTTTTGATACCATATAGGACAAACGGACAGTCGGAGTCTTTTAAAGATTACCTAACTTATAGACATCCGCATTATTGTAATGCAATTTCGATGCCCTGATTGCATTCCCTCTAATGGGCCACCGGAAATAATAAGCCGCACGGAGAGCATCAGTATAGTGATTTAGCAGCGTACATCGTGCGAGCGAGCAGTACCTACTTCCCCATCCATACCGACAAACCTTTATATTAATTTTATACCGTTGAACGACAATCAAATCGAAACCTACCCGATCTACTGATTGTCGAAAAATAAAAACATACAACCGATAGTTTTGATCAAAATCTAAGATGTCCAGGGACTATTATTTTAAAAAATGGGCGCAAACGATTTCAAATTTAAAAGAAATTATAGAATTAGATCTTGAATATCAGGTGAGCACCGAGTCTTAATATGTTTGAACGTGAATTAGCCCTGGGCTGTTCGAATATTGTTGCAACTTTAAGTAATGGCGTTACACTAGAGCCACATCGACGTGCAGACGCTGCCTCCCGCTCACATATCTCCGACGTACGGGACAACTATGACAGCATAGACAGTGTTTCGTGTAGTCTTGAGAGTTGCTGGCGGCCCATTCGGAGAATAGAGCTCTGCAGGTGTTATGACCGTCAATAGCCATCAAAAACGCTTCAACACAAAAATTGTCGGACAACCTATCCAAGAGTTATTTTGCAATAATCAGGAGTTGTTTAATTTCAGCGCTCTAATGTGAATGATGCGGAGTGGAGTGACGCCGAGCAGCGCCTGAACACGGCGCTGGCCAGGTATATGGGCTGCTACAACGACGCTTTTGAATGTTTCGGACAAAATCTACAGACACAAAAACACAGCTACATACAAAACATTGTTACAGCTGTTGAACATAGGTACTCATTCAGTTGTTATAATGTTAGTAGCGGATAGCCTAAAAAATAAATTATAGTTCTTGGACAAATTTGCTTTGTCTGTGCAAATTCCATTAAAATAAGTCCAGTAATTTCGTTATTCAGCTAAAACAAATATTGCGATTTAGGCTTAATGTAACGGTTCTTTTTCTTTAAGTATTGAAGCAGAGGCAAACGAGAAATTGGATCCTTTTGACCACTGCCGACACTCATAGACATCCGAATTTTTGTTGTTATACAGACGCGTGGCTCTACTTTCTTCCTCCAGTTCAATGGGCCACCGGATACTCACAAACAAGAAACGTAAACCATAACTGTCACCTTACGGCGTCATGTGAGCGAGAAGTACATCCCCCGTTCGTGCCGACCTAATTTGGATGTAATGCAGCATGGCATTACCTCTTACGAATAATGCGATAATTTATTTTAAAAGGAATTGCTTTCATACATACGCGTTTGTACACTCAGGACAACCCGTACTAACTACCGTGATGACTTATTACAGAGGTACATAAAATACACGTATAATACCGACGGGATGGAACCCTGAGAGACTCCGGCTCTGAGGGGGCGGCTGGTAGACAGCGTACCCTCTACCATGTATCGGAGCTACCTGTTGGTCACATGGGCCTTGATGGTTAGGACTAATCTATCCGGCAGACCTAGACGGGACATTTTACAGAATAGGTCTCAGTGCCCTACAGTCTCAAATGCTTTTGCTACGTCGAGAAACATGGCGCACGTCGGCATAGGTCGTTAAAGATTTTGTTTTTCGCGGAAGGCGAATTACTCATCCATAAACAGATTTTTCTCCCTCATGAGACATCCTTTGAGTGCGCGAGTAGCATTCTCTCGTAGATCTTACCTCAGGAATTTAGGAAGCTTTTGGATCCGATGCGAAGCTTACCCGGCTTGTGGATACCACATTGGCTACTTTCCAAGAGTCTGGGAATGCGAAATCTACCAGTTGGAGGTGCACACTAGGAGCTTTATAGGAGCGGGCGGTGGGCTCTTTATGACCTTATCAGCTATTCCACCCGGACCCGGGGCACGTCGGGGTATAAAGCTTTGATGAGTTCATCAGGGCTCGTCGGTCGTAGAAGGTCGTCCTCTGGAGGTAGAGAAAGGCGGTGCTCTACTTCCCAATGGACCTCCTCCACATGAGAGAGGATTATTTCAGAGGTACTCGGAGTGCACTGAGCCTACAAGGTATCGGCCAATAGTTCGGCCTCTTCGTCATCTTCTATTGCAGCGAGACAATGTAACCGCGTAGAAGGGGGTATAGCTTGGCAATCCTCTGTTCTTAGAGTCCGCGTAAGAGACCAGAAGGCGGTGCGCGAGGTGGGATAACGACGTTTTTATGTGGATCAAAATCGAATAGCACCGGCCTGTAGTCTGAGTTTAGGTCGTATAATGCTTACATTGAGAGGTGCAAATCTTTACATGGGCGATATGTAGGAAGGTACTCGGGGGCTGGTGGCCTAGGGGTCCCTTTAGGGCTTTGTTTGCCCCTGAGTGGCGTGAAGGTGTCCCGGCACACGATCGAGGGGCGCAAGGTGCTCAGGACCGGCTGTGGCTGAAGCCATAGCTTTTTCTCACATGGACCGGGTAAGCCGGGCCATTCTTTGGCTGTGACGCCTTTTCAATACTTGTATGCAAAACTCATTTTTTCACCAATCTTGGAGACAGACAAGTATGGAACACGCTCTACTCGCCCCATATTGGCTAAGCCTAAACACCATAGCGCAAGTTTCAGATGTAGCCTCCGTTACCAGGCTACAAAGTGCTTGTATAACATCCCTCCCACCTTTAAGAAGCATAACAAATAGAAATATATTTAAAATTAGGTTCAAAAGCTACCTCATCAATGGACAGGTACTCGGGTGAAACATACAACTGCATTTTAGGAAATTGTTGTACTTATATAGATTGAAATTAATTACTATTGATATTAATATAATAAATACGCATCACAAACCATTTATCTGCATAAAATAGTATAAGTACCAACATATTATAAAAAAGAAATAAGCATCGTTATTATTATTACCAATGTAACTAGAACTCTAATTTTAATTTTGACACTGAACATCAGGGCAGTAACTGTAAGTCAGCGGGTTCAGCACGTCAAGCTGGATCGCATGCACTGAGCTTCTTACCCATTCGCGTTGCTGCAGCACACACATGTACACATCACAAGTTTTACTGTTGCATGTGTGTGTGTGTAGTCCAAGGTTCATTTTTATGTAGTCAGTTTTAATTTTTAATTTTTATTGTTTTGTATTGTAATAATTGTGCTGCTTTTTTGCAATAACAATTGCAAAAAACTTTATTTATTTAATAAAGTTTTTATCTATCTACCTACAAAGACCAACAATACAACTGACTGAGGCCGTAGTCAAAACCAGAATGTAATATGTAATTCCAGGATCTTGGAGCTCATACATCAGATACGCAACCTAGATGGAGGTTACCATCAGTTCTTAAGTATTGCTCTCGCCAATATTAAATTGACTATGTATGATGTAGAGATGTCAAAAATAGCAAATATTTACAAAAGACCTGAACATGTTCAAGCTAAGATAGCAGAATGTTTCTCCATGGCTCATACTGAAGAAGAGATAAGTGTTCAAGGTCATAGACCATATTATATATTCTACTTAATTTTATTTTCATCCAAAAGGTAAGTACTAATACGTTCCCCACAGCACACCTTGTGCCACGCAGAAATGTTCTAAGAACGACCTAAGCATTTCTACGACATCTTCCTGGAAAAACGACATTAACTGGTCTCTTCTCGCTCCCATTCGTGAATAATAGCAAGAAGAACAAGGACATATGACCAAATGAGAACCAACTAAAGGAAGTCAGATAAAAGATACAAAAACCTATGACATGTAATAGCTAGAGTGGATTGAATATAGTGTCACTACCTGATGGAAATTCATTTTAACATTTGCATAAATAAACTATTTACACAATTAATTAACGACTTATTTTCACCGGGTAAACAAATAGCCTTGTGATGATAAGGCGTAAACATAAGTTAAAATTAAAAAAAAATAGAAATAAAATATAACTTTAATATATTTATTCATGTATTTAAAATAGCAAGATCGTGTTCTTCACGCTTATGTGTGCCAGAACGTATTTTTGTAAATCAATGAACAGCGCCTATTAATTCAGATCAAATTTGACAACAAAAGTTACGATTTGCCGTAGATGAAGCGAACAATAATACAGACGAGAGCACTGAACGAAATATAAGCGGTGAAGAAACCACAGGGAAATTGGACATGACAGCAATTTACGCAGTAAAGAAAAAAGTATCCTTAGAAACATCGGAAAGGAAACGCATTATATCGTTAATACAAGCTCAAGAACGAGCAAGGTTATTATTTAAATGCTTACGTAAAAACCCAAATGTCTCTTCGTATTTTTCGAGAATAAAATGTATAATATGTATACCGTAATATTAATATCTCAACCTAATTGAGTATTATATAATGTAGATTCAGTGTTTCGAGCGAACGAATATATTTAAGGAGCTATAGGAACTTGATTCTTAGCTGCAAAGAACATTGAATATTTCAGACAAGTTACAAGACACTATAATCAGCAAAAACTTAAAAGACAAATGTGGGAGAAAGAATTGAAGGGCACACTAAAGCCGCAAGCGCCATATGAGATACGAAGTCGCGCTGCTGCCATGATACAGCAAGTTATAAGGTGTAGACCTAGTTTTATATCTAGTATAATTCCGAACATGAAGCCGATTGTGCATTTGTCGTATTGTAGTCGTAGTTTCGGTTGTGTAAAGTGAGCTGTCAATAGTTACATATTCTTTGTTACAATTTATTCGAAACGATCTTAACAGACGACATATATAATAACTTAGTAAATAAGAATGTACTCTAACAATTTAACAATAAAAAATAAAATACCCTGACAACATAATCAGAGTTTTTGTCCGAAGGGCTTATTTTGATATAAAAAGGAAGAGGATTCAGGATTGCAGGTTGAACAAGATTTTGGGGTTGCAGTTATGTGACGAGCCAAGTAATGAAGCAACATTAAACTATGAACAGGTAGGTGCTAATTAATATGTTTAAGAAGAATATTTGTTTCTTTAACAGCACTATGTTTAGCTTAACTGCCTGTGGTAAGACATATTCAGCCACAGACGTGAGGTCCCGGGTTTGAAACCCTGATCGGAACATACAAAAAGTGCTATTAGGATTTTTCAAATTAGTATAACAGAATAGTAACTGTCCGGAGTTAGGAAGTTGGCGGTGTTACACCACGTGCCTCGGAGAGCACGTTAAGCCCGCGCCTGATTTCTCCGGTCGTGTCGGATTGCCGTCCCAGCGGTTGGTGAATGAAGGAATAGAAAGTGCACTTGTGTCTGCGCAAACATTTGTGCACAATAAAATGTCCCACGCAGGTGGCTCTCTCAATAGAGATCGCCACTGTATCCGAAATTCGGCTAAGACGACATTATTATTGTTTAAAACTCACAAAACTCTCTCTTAATAGGAATGAAAGAAAGTATCGGTGTTAAAATGAGAAATGAGAATGAAGGCATGCTCCGATGGTTCGTACATGTAGAAGGAATGATGGATGTAAGGTTACCGAAACAGATGTACAATGCGAATGTGGAAGCATGTAGGTACCGGGGAAGACCTAGACTAACATAGCATGATCAAATTGGTCAGGCACTCTCCGAAGGTGGTGTTCGGAGTCTTCGCAACCGGCGTGTTTGTATGAAGAGAGTTATGAAAGTGGAGGAGCCAAGGCAGGTACGTAAGGATCGTGACACGTGGCGCGCAGTTCTCTCTGCCCACCCCTTTAGGGAACTGGCGTAATGATGTGTCGTTATTGTTGTTGCTGTTAAAACTCCCAAACTATACTAAAAACCAAGACAATTATTGATGTAATTCAATGATTGAAATGGTTCGTATACTGATTGTCAATGCATAAATAACGATAAGATGGGGTTATGCTGCATTTTATTTGACTAGGGCCACAGTAATCTACTGGCCTAGAGATAATCAACCGGAAGTAAAGCCTCGTATGTTAGGACGTGACCTGTTTTGTTAAGATAGCTGGACAGAATGTAATGTTTTTCGATAATTTAGAAACAAAAAGGACATCAGCAGCGATATGAGCAATATAAGGAGCGATGCCGAGCGGATTGTGAAGGATACAGAAAGAAGTTTATAGAAAAGAAAGGCAAAGAGATTGACGAGGATTTACGAGATTTTGTAGGAGCATGGTTTAGAAAATGGTTGGTGCTTACTTCTACTTTTATACTTAATGTGCAGACAATGGATGCACAATATTTCAAAATGAGTGCAATCCATATTCGGTGCTGACCTATGTGCAAGTAAAACATTTTTCGTATTCACTCAGACCTGGCTTATCAGCGGAGATTTAACTGAGGCCAGGGGCCAAAATTGACATAGTTTATAGTAAACGAGCAATCTGAGCCTTTTCAGGACTACCGACATTCAGGAAAATCCACACAATCACTATGCCATTGCGTTCCTTCGTTATCTCGTCCCCTCCCATGGGCAGTCGGCTACTAACAAACCGCATGAAACGCGACACCGAAGATGTGACTTTATGGCGGTATCATGTAAGCGATACGCACCTCCCCGGTCGTGCCGGCCCAATTCCGCAGCACTGCATTGCAATATGACATTACCGCTTACTAAAATTAACTATATTTTCGATGTGAATTTCCTTTAGTATGTCCCGTCCATTATATTAATGTAATTAAAAGCACCAGCTCCAATCCCACCCCGACTTGAGAAGGACTGGTGAAACAAACTTAACAAGATAACTGATGTGATTGTGTCAAAAAAAAATGGCGTTAAACATACTTATGAAGCCGGCAAGCATTAGTGTATTACTTAGCATGTAGCATAATCACCGGAATATTACAATAATCATAAGTTAAATTTCTTAGTTTCCATTTGCCGATTATTTTCCCGCAGGTATAAGGAAGTAAAGTATTTTTACGAGTTACCCAGGAATAAAGGGTGTGCATCTATTTTATATGAAGAGATCCCTTCACCAGAGGAGTGGCTGAAACAGTACGAAACGTACCTCGAAAACAAGAAAGCCAACAAGAATAAATCATCTCTACAGGTACTCTACATAACGTAGGTGTAAGCACCTCAGAGCCCGTCAACTAGAGTGATTAATGATAGGAGTCAGCAATGTAAGCTAAAAATGAACTGAGCAATTAACAATGTTTTCATTGTGTATCTAGTGATACTTATGTTCGTAATCTGTGCATTACCATGTTCATAGCAGTTCAATTATAGTTTCTGAGAATGACTAATGTAATTTTAATTTTCCGAAAAATATTATTTATTTAATTCCTGATTTCTATATATATATTAGGTCCTTATATGAAATTGGCGTTATTCGTACTGGCCACTATAATCACGAATTTCTCCTCTTTAGTAAGGAATTCCAAATTCAAAATTTGTACAGCTATTTACTCATGTACTTTTGATTCGATGACCGTCATTAATTTGCTTTTTTCTTCTGTCTTCTTTTGTATGTTTACGTCACTCATCTTACAATATCGCAATATTTACGAGTACGACTTCCGCCATGGCACTAGGGCTGCGGAAACGACTCGAAGGGTGAATTATGTGTATGGCGGTCGAGTTTCAAAAGAAAACACACTTCGTTTTTGGTTCCAACGACTTTGTTCTGGAAATTTAGACCTGCAGGACAAGCCCCTGAGTGAAGGACAGCCTTCGAACCAACTTGGTAATGAAGAATTGCAGACTATTGTGAAAGCGGATCCATCGCAAACCACGTCCGAGTTAGCTGCAGGCTGCGATGTCAGTGATAAAAATAGTATTTTAATTCACTGGAAGCAAATTGGAAATATTAAAAAGCTTGAAATCAGGGTACCTCGCAAATTGACTGAAGCAAACCGGCAAACGCGCGTCGACGCCAAAAAGTGGCTTCTTCGGGAGTGCTCAGCGCAATGGTTGGATCCTGGCCGGCCAGCCAAATCGTGCCCCCAGCGAAAATTAACCCCTAAAAATTTACTTATAAGCGTTTGGTGGACTAGTGCCGGTATTCTTCATTGCAGTTCTCTCAAATCTGGCCAGACTGACGTCTATCGTCAGCAATTGCAAGCCATGATGGAGAAGTTAGCGGACTCCAACAGATTACCATTTTATTCGAAATTTAGCTCCAACAGATTACCATTTTATTCGAAATTTGAATAACTTTCAAAAAAAATCAACTCCGATGGGGCAGTCCAAATCGCTTCAAAGATTTTATTGTTTCCCATCCGACTGGTTTTTTAGTAAAGGGATCAATGAACTACCTATGAGATGGCAGAACTAATAGAAAACAATGGTTCATACATTGATTAACTAAATATGTTATATTTAAAAATATTCGACTCTTTGTTCCTCCCAACAAAACGCCAATTTCATATGTAAGGATCTGATATATACCTGAACAGTGAAGATCAACTGGGTTGAAATAGGTCGACAGGGTTGAAATAGGTCGACCGGGTTGAAATCAACAAAAATGTGGAATGGAGAGATTGGGCCACGTGGGGCCCCGTGTGGGGACTGACTTAGCTGTGTGGACTTGATATTGAGTCCAATAACATGTTTCAATATTAACCACTTCATGAATTTCATATTACCATTTGTGCCCGTGTTTATTTCCCGATTTATTTTGCTTACAGAAACTTTACCCATAGCTCTACGTAGTATCTTCTATGATTTACTTATTACGCGTACAGGTATATTTTTTATATAATATAAGAGTAAACGAGAAATCAACGATGTAACCCTTTCACGACCACGTAGCGCCCTTTTCCCTCTCATAGTGGCAAACGGCACGAAACGGCGGGAGGTACCTCCCCGTCGTGCCAGCCCAATTCTGCTGCAGTTGAGCGTGGTACTGTCTCTCACTCAAAAGTTCAATTTTATTTTTAATTGATGTCTTAATTTTACGCAAATGTTACTTCTTACAATAAAACTCTCACAAGGCGGCAATCCACTCGTGACCATAGTTGTTGTAATGCTTTTGAAACGTTGAGCTAGTCAAATAATTAAATAAAAAATGGCGATGAAATCCGTAAAAGTAGTTTTATTTTTATTTTTTACGTAAATCAAAATATTGGTTTTGATACAGCTGGTCGAAGGTTGTATACACACACACGAATACAACTTTTGTACTCCCTTATTAATTGGCAAAAGTTTCTTATCCTACAACACAAACACAAGACATGTTTGCGCCAATTCTGTGATGGGGTAGGCAGAGGGCACGGAGTGCACAATATCACCATCCTTACATACCTGCATCACTTCCTCCACATTCACAACTCTTTATACATAAACACGTTGGTTGCGTATACCCTTGTGACAGCACCTACTGCACTTCGCACTTGAATGATCGGCTACCAACTCGGTCAATCTGATCATTCGTATTTTACGTTAATTGTTTGACTTTATACAATTATACATTTACTGGGCACGTAATTACTTAATTTGTGTAATATAGGTTGATTGTTGTACCATTTTATCATTTTTGTCTTGTTATAATCAAACGCCTCGACACTCGATAGAGGCCTAGCGAATTGACATGTAGCCGCTTTATTCTAATATGACTGTTAAGACTTGTGTTGGCCATGCTTTAGGATCCTCCTTTAATCCTTATTTTTCACACTTTTCTAAATGCGTACACCGGATGATCCCCAATATCAATAAAATATTTTATAGTTAAGACGTTTGGTGAAAGCTTTTTAATTTGATTTAATTTACATAACGTGGTCTAGATAAAGTGGGAAGAACAATCAGCAAAGAAAGCAAATATGATGGCTAGAAGAGCAGAGTTGAGTAACAAGAGAAAGGAAGACCGTTTGAAAGAGAAACTGAGAAAAAATCCGACCTTACATCCGGGATATAATTACCCAAAATCAAGGTGCATAGAACGTTTACATGAGGTAAATTTTAAAAATAAGCAACGAACTATGTTGCGTCGGTATGAAGATAGTAATGAAGTGGAGGAGGCAGCAAGTGTGTAAGCATAGTGATACTTGGCGTTCGTTTGTGAGCGAGGCGTGAAGCTGCCCACTCCACTAGAAACGTAAAGATGAGTTGTTGTTATTGCCGTCTGTCAACTATCATCTTTTGCATGATTAAACTTCTTCATGGGGGGCTGTTGCCTACCCCACGCGCCTGGCGACGCTTGATGACTTAGTTAACGTTTAAAGTTGACCGCGACGTATCGGGCTCTGTGGGGGAGGTGCGTCCAGCTGTGGACGTCGTCCGGCCGATGATGATGATGGTGATTACATTTTATAATAAGTTATGAAGCATAATATTTATTATTTTTGTGCTTGCTTTTTGCATTACATTACATATTTGTGGTATAATATTTGAATATTATTGGAACATGTATACTCATAATAGTTATTGTATTTAGTTTTATTTCCGGACTGAGACTGCCCCTGACGCCACGGCCTGTAACCCGGTCGGCACGTATTTACTAAAACTTTGCCACTACCTTGTAACAAGTATTTCAATTATCGCGTTAAACCCGCTACATAACTACAAGATGTGTAACAAACGTGAAAGTCTCAAACAATTGTTACACAAGTAATATAATGAAACTTCTTAAATATATAAACAATAAACAATATATTGTCCGTTGTCTAGTGCCTGCGACACAAGTCCTTACGGTACTTGGCACAGGACTGGGCTGACGCGATGTGATAAGTCCACAGATATTATTATTATATGATAATGTAGTTAGATTTGAGTCAATTTTTCCACATATTCAAGTGATGACGTAATCGCTTAACATTCTGACACTCAAAAAAAATCTGTCTAAATAGGAAGCTCCTCATCCTTTGTAGTGTCCGTACAGTAACGCTAAATCTACCAGTCTAGATGTAAGTTAGATTTATTTACGACCACAACAAATATTTGTAGGTCACACTTTCATATTTATAGGTAGTCCAAGTTTACATTAGAGCCTGGTCAGATTTAGACCACCAAGGAATAGACGGCGTAAAAGAGAAATGCGTTGAAGAGTTAAACATGAGTGAAGCTTTTAAAGAAGCTAAAATAGATATTTGTAAGACAGTTAACGATTACATAAGGTAAATATGCTTGTATGTTGTTAACAGTAAGTAGTTGTTTAGCACAAATATAATTACAAGCATACAGTTGATGGTATGTATTGTTATTCCTTGATGGAAGTTCATGATAAATCTTGAATAATATAGAAATTTTACACTATTTTATAAGACAAGTTAGTGGAAGTAGTATAAAAGTATATTATTTATTCTAGATTTAAAATACAAACCTAGGATTGGCACTCGAAATCTACTGAGGTCTATATTGAACGATGCGATGAAATAAGAAATTATATATGAGTACAAGATTTATAAATGTTATCAAGTTATCTTTCAGGACAGAATATAAATCGTTGATGAATGCATTAAAAAAGGACTACGTTAATAACGAGGAAGAAATGCCGCAGAAAATGAAACAAACACCTCAGCGAAAAACTAAAATAAAAAAACTCAAAAAACTTAAAACTCTCGATGGAGCAGCGTTACAAGCTAAATTAATGGTAGATGGATCTTTAAGAAAAGAATTTAACAACTTACCTTTTGATTTATTGCCATAATATTGGTTTGTACACTTACGCATGGAAATAATTCTTTTAAATATTTCACTATTCACTACATATAATTCCCACACAGCCCGGGCTGTGTATTATATGTAGCCCTGATGATTAGTTGTTCCGGAATACCTCACCAAGGGCGGCACTAATGGCGCTCGCAGTGGCTTCTGTGGGTACAATAATGTGAGACCTGGACCAGAGGTTGGTGGAGGGGCGCAAATGCGTTTCCCCGCGTCAGAAAAAAAGGGCATGTCAATTGTTCTTAAAGAAAACCATATCAATTTGCTATAGAATACAAATTTAAATATTGCACGTCTAACCATATGATAAATTGTCTGAAAAGTTAAGTGGCCGCAGAACAAACAGAATATACGAATGTTTACGTCGACACAACCGATTTATCTGACAGCCTCCTGGAAGCTCAAGGGCTATTGAACTCTACATACAAGTTATTTCTTATTTTCAGCATCTCAATGAAAACGGTTTCGTCGTTCAATATCCTCGAACAAAATTCGAAGAATTTTACGGCGACTCGAATTTTGCTGGAAGTGATCTTCGGTTCCGCATGCTCAAGTGAGGTTCTGTTGACTTTATTCAAATAATGTCACACAACTTGAGCTTATGGATCACGTAACAGGCGACTAATATTTAGGAAATAATGTCCACTCCTACTGTTTTCACAACGAATATTATTGAGTACTAATGTTGCTAAGCTCAAATAAATAAAGACATACGAAGGAATCAAAAAAAAAATTCTTTGATCATTCAATGAAAAGAAATAAAAAATCGATTTTAGGAAAAAGCATCTCTGATAATCAAAACAAGATTTGTAAAGTGAACACTTTTCTCGAAATTATATTAGAAAGGGGTAGTGTTATGCAGCCTTGCAGATGAATTGGACCAGCATGAACAGGGAGGTACGTACCTCTCGCACACATGACACTTAAATACTTCTCTCTCACAAGACGCTTTCCGCGCTTCGTGCGGTTTACGAATAGCCGGTGACCCATAGGAGCGAAGCAGGAATAGAGGGTAAAGCTTCTGTATGACAATAATACGGATATCTATGGGCGTCGGCGGTTGTCAAAAGATATGGGTTTACGTCAATAATATCCTACGTAGCAGAGCTTCGCGATGTTCACTATTCACACACAGTTCACTATTAGTTTCTACTCGCATGGTCAATTCCAATGCCTATTGCCTGTCTTTAACTATTTGTTTGCAACAGAAATTATTAACATACATACAGTCCTTAGATGTATTTATGAGTTATATCTGCTTCTTATTATCATGCATTGGAGTTCTTGGACTGCACGGGGACAGATCGGCTGTAACTTTTCAAGGTCCAACATACAACAACCGTGACACGTTTTTAAGTTCTACCTTAACGCTATTAGTAGAATTGTTTTTCCAGGGAGGCACTACCACTTGGAGCTGAAATTAGATTAGCTTGGTGGGAAAATTGCATACACATGGCCAAAGGAAAGCATGCCCTTGTAGTTGGAGCCCGTGGCAGTGGCAAAACTATGCTAGTCCATATTGCTGCAACTTTATATGGCAAGTTCTATATTTTCTGTATTCAACCCTTAGCCAATTATCATAACATGGCGCCTTAGCCAATTATCATAATGAAAAGTGGACTAACATACGTAAACTTCCATTAATCATTAATAAGCGTAAACACATAAAATTTTATGGCAAACGTAATTTTATAAAAAGTTCGTACTATATAGATAACAATATTTTAGAGGAAGTAAGTCAAATTCGGGTTCTAGGAGTGATTTTGGATACTAAACTGAGTTTCATTTCCCACGTGGACACGCAGTAAATAATACACATTGTTAAGTTTTATCTGGTTAGCAGTTCGCTTGAATACCGCAGTAACATCTGGACAGGTGTCACATTGACTGTGTTGAAAGGAAAGCTGTTCAGATAGATTAAGCTATTTTAAAGTAAATGCTCTGGAAGGTCGCCGTTGGATGGCTGACCAAATACTGCTTTTTAAGATTTTAGGAAACATTTTAGACTGTCCTGTGTTATTAGAGAAAATGTTATTTGCAGTTCCTCGTCCCGGTCTGAGGTTTTGCAATTTCCGTCCTTCTTCAACAAATTGTTTTAAGTCAAACATCGGTAGCCACGGTGTGTTCACCGGAATTTGTCGTGAACACAACCTGATGTTTAAAGAGATCAAAATTGACATTTTATCGGTCAGCTTACCAACGTTTAAAAATTTTATATTATTTTATATAGCGTTATACAATTTTAAACTAACTGGTAGGACATAATTTAGTTTTTTCTTTGATATATATGATGATACGTAATATTTAGAGTTTTATTTTTGTGTTGAATCACATAAGATGTGGTTAAGTATAGCACAGTGTTTTTCTTTACTTTTAGAACTTTAGCATAGTTTTATTAATTCATGTAGGCATGCTGAGTTAGCCTGTAATTGGAATTGCATTCTGTTGTTTTCACTATATCTACTGTTTGAAATTGAATTTAAATGTAATGTAAAATCTATTGGCTTACTAAAATAAATAAATAACAGGTTCTTTGAACTATTTACTTGTTACTTATTCGCAATCATCTTTGCCGTGTGGGGAGTCCAAAGATATACATATTTTAGATACCACCTCGTCCTAGAGCCAGTTGTGAGGGTTATCTAAGTGCCATATCTAAGGGAGTCAATGTT
>JAFELO010000806.1:57313-95987 GCA_017140195.1 Eumaeus atala
TGATACCACCTCGTCCTAGAGCCAGTTGTGAGGGTTATCTAAGTGCCATATCTAAGGGAGTCAATGTCTGGACACTACTGTGGACTGTGTGTTTTATTTATTTTATTTTTTGGAGCTTCACCCAGAGGCAAGTCGATAGAACCTGCAGCGACATAAGAAGTACAACATGAGACAGTGATCCGTAACTCAAGCTGAACTTTCTCTCGCTTACGTCTCACGCGTCTTTCACTCTAGAATCATGTTGGTTCTTAAAGAGTAAACTCAAGTCGTGTGACGCAGATACAGGTTTTTTGCAGTTTCAATTTTTTCTTCCTTTACATTGTAACTTTTTTTCATTGTAATTGGACCGTTTATTTGTTTTCACTGTCCTAAATTCTGTTAATCTGCAGATGCTGTGTTATACGTTATGGAACCATCGCAATTTCTTGCCGAAATAATAACACCGGCGTACTTGGAGCAGATAGTCCACGACGTGGCGCAGTGCGCGGGCGCCACTCGGCCGTCTGTCATATACCTGCGGCATGTTCACCAGCTGTTCTCTAAGGTAAGCTTAAACTTAAGAAAAGGGTTTTTCCTGTTAGAAATAGTTGAAAAAGATCAGTCAAAAAATTATTCACCATGGAATTTGTAAGTAGTGACATGCTGTATGGGATCTAATTCAACGGAAATCCTATGCTACGCAACTGGGCCGGCACGACCGGGGAGGTACCTCGCGCTCTCTCAATTCATACCGCCGTAAAAGGACACCTACGGTGTCGCATTTCGTGCGGTAAATGCATCCACATAATTGAGCTGATGTTCGTGGTCGTCCGCAGTCGTTGAAAGGCTCTGATTTCCTCGTTTGTCCTCCTGTACCATAAAAAAATGTTAAAATCTAGTAATGAAAGTCATGAACACTCTCCTCGTCTTTAATCCTATCCAACATGTCTAAAGTTATAGACATGTTGTCCAGTGGCGGCCCCGCGCCCTAACACGAAGTGTTGGACAGCCTCCCATCCCCACAGGTTTGGTTTAGTGGTTGGAGCCACTAGATGTAAATGACTCACTAGTGACCACCACGACATGCCCTTCGGCACTCCTCAGCGAAAGTCCCTGTCCAGCAGTGGACGTCCTCGGGCTTGTATACTTGTATACTGCTCATGACGTGTACTGCATTTTCCACAGCCCGCCTCGGAGGAGCAGCGGATGAACTCGATTCTGTTGAAACGTTACTTTCTTCGTATCCTGTTCAAACAAATTAAAAAATATGACAATGTTATGGTCATCGGTAAGAAAGCGTATCACTATATATTATTTTGACAAACTAGCAAACAATATTTAAGCACTAGAGGTGTGTGAAAACTCTGAACCCACTTGGACAATCAACTGCTGTACTTTATTTGACTAGTTATCTTCATAATGTTAACTAGACTGTGGTCCAGGAACACAAGGTGGAGCGTATAATATAACGTTAACAGATTTGCTATCAAATCTGGGGTCTAGTTTCCGAGCCATCGATGATTTATCTGTGTCATACGTGTTGCTATAATAAAAATCTTAAATTTTCTTAAATTTATAAAAGTATTAAATGTGTTTCCCTTGTGTATCTTGTCACAAGTCCTTGCGGTACTTAGCCCAGGGCTATGCTAAGGTGGTCTGATGAGTTCCATGTCCTATATATGAATCCTTGACGTGGCTTTTACTTTATCGATTCTATCCAGGAAGTTGCGTCGACCCGTGGAGGATAAAGTGTAACAAGCTGCTAAAGAAGTTTCCAGCGATGCTGCTCATGCCGGACTCAACATTCTCTGTGGTCTCGTTGGTTCTCAGGAACTGGGTGTTAAGGTCAGGAAACTACGGTTTACCTTTTTTTCGATACGAAAGCGTACGACGCAGTATTAGCTGCAGATCAAGCCTAGTGAAATACGGCATGTTTTAGTAGTCAGTAAAAAGATTACATCTTATAAAAATACAAGATTTCATACTGAATTATATTCTACAGCGTCCGTGATTTAATATAGATATTTCTTTTTTGCAAAGTCATCCTTAAATTGGCAAAGGATTTTAAATTGTTTTTACAGAGTACATAATTTAACAATTGCACATATTTTGCCTCTTCAGAAACCGTCCAGTACCATCTGATCTAAATATACCAACTCTAAGCCACTTGTTTCAAGGGTACCCTCTGGGATATATTATTCAAATGCTGAACGAGTTTTTGACAACAGAACGTATAGTGAGGTAAAGTATAACGTAGAAATTGAAATTATTTATTCAAATTCATCACCAAGAGATTTTTTTGCAAAAATACTTTTTTATCCCATAACGGAGCCAAAAACCAAGCTCTGGAGGGGCAGTGACGGGCAATAGTACATCCTGCACACTATCAGAAATTATCCAGATGCATTTGCCTCCTTTCTTCTAGTAATACATACTTTCTTTTTTCTCTATAACACAGGATCGCAGCGTACGGGTTGAAAATACAAGAGCTTTACGACTACATGGTGGGAGACGGCAGCGTCCCGAAAGTGGTAATGGACTAGTGAAATAACAAATTGGTTCCTATAATACAATAACACCTCTATATACTTAAATATTAAAAAATTCCCAACCGTATGTTAGTCCATACAGATTAACTGATAATTTTCATACAAATATTTCCCTTACGCTAAAATCTATGAAGCCGTGTAGCGAACAAACCGTGCATACAGATCGTGCTGATACATTCCATCTACCACTGTTGGGTACTCAATGATGGAATTCCACCTAGTATTCTTCTTTTTTTTTTTTTTTTGATGACACGGGGAAACGCTTTTACGCGCCTTCACCGGCCCTGGGTGGGGTCCAGTGGTGTGTGGGACTTGCGGCACATGATAGTGCCGAATACCCACAAAAACGATCGCGAGTGCCGTCAGTGCCGCCCTTGGTGAGGTGCCCCGGATCAGGGCACCTCGAGGGCTAGTCAGCCCCCTAAGGGACCAACTCTACCTGCACAGTTGGTGTTGCCCAGCACTACAGTACAACCCCACCGACTTTGGGACAGTGCAATGGGGTGAGGTTCCCATCCTCGCATCTTGCCCCACCTCCTGTTGCTCTTAGGTCCCCTCTTCTTATAAGAGATTCAAGATCAGCTGATCTTGAAGCCCCCTCTTCTTATAAGAGGGGTGCAAAGATCCCCCTCGGTTCAATTGGCTTCGCCTGGGTTCACCCCAGACTACTAAGCCCCACCGCCACGACAAGGGTTGAGCCATGGTGGGGAGTATTCATTATTTACAGTAATCGCACCAAGTAATGTTTAATTTCAAATTCAAAATTGTATTTATTTCAGACATTACAGATCGATTTGTGTTAGTAATTTAACATCTAAAATTAGGGTTAATATTATACATTAAATTGATAATAATTTAGTACGTCGTGTACATAGGAGGCATCCCGAGCAGAATCATAGTCCGCACGAGATGCTCCAGCACAGGCGACTGTGGGTCATCCGCCGAAGCTCTCAGGATGCTGTTGTCATTTTCCCGAAGTCTCACCTTTGCTATTTTTTTCTAATGATAGCATGAAAACCATCAGTATTATACTGAGTGAACATTCCGGAGCCACTGCAGTATCTGGGGATTTTCAACATCACCCTGAGAACGTTATTATGTTGAATGCGCCGGGCGTCTAATGACTTTTGCGACCACCCGAACCACAGACCACCCGTATGCATACACTGACAATAAGCCAAATCTGTACAACGAGCGAATCTTCGGGCCAGCATGTACCTTCGAACCGCCAGCGCCCTGCGCTCCCCTTCCACGTTTTCATCTACTCTTGCAATGATCTCATTATTTTAGCACTGAGTAATGTTTTGTCAATAAACTAGTAAAATTCATCCACTTAACGTTTCTTAACACAGAAACACACGAACATCTACTTCTTTCATCATGATAGTGATAATTGAAAGACCAATTAATGGTAAATGTATGACGAATTGTATAGGTGTTAACAGGAATTTTAATAAAATGCAGGAATACCAACGCTATTTAAAATGGTACAACGAGAAAACGGCGTGGGGTAAATCTGCACAGAAGACTTTGAAAGAACGCACAGAGTTCGTGGCGCTGGTGGACAAGTGGAAGAAGAAAATGAAACAAAAGGCGTTAATAAATCAGACGAAATGAATTAAATTTGAGTAAATATAAAGTTTGGTCCGAAATAAACATTATTTTCATACTCTTAGCAACAAGGTAATGTTTATTAAAGTTGTTGTGTGTGATGTATGGTTTATGCATTTTCCAGTATCCGAGTGGAAACTGGAAACAACCTTTGATCACAAGTATTAGACGAACGTTTGAGAAAATGAAGAATAATGTGTTATTGTAAGATAACAATATCGTCCTAGCCGACTATCGGCCGCAGCTATCATCTCTATTGAGAAGACAGCTTTTTTTAAACGGTCAAGGCCCACCACACTATCCCACCGCTGCTACTCCTGTGCCTCCTGGATCGAAAGCGTAAAAATTTTCACGTATGAAAAGTAACCAAGTCCCAGTCTTGTTATGCCGTCCATGAAGTAATATATCAAGGAATAAATATTCGAGTTTTTGTTCCTCGTAGTATTTAGAACTCCGGACAGTTCATAGAATTTGAAAATTATAATTCCAACTTTTGTATGGTCCCACCCGGGCTATTACCATTGTCGACCGATAACACATTTAGTGAACATCCCACTGCAATCCGCGACCTAATGTCACTAGGGGCTGGCTTCACAGGTGGTTGTTAAAGTGTCAAGTACCTATTCGATACTACTCCTACTACCACATGAATGCTCCGCACTAATTATCACAATATACTAACTTAATTGTAACTTGACTGAATAGGATACAAACATTCCACGCTATTTCCAATAATTCATTTCTTTAAATTTCATTAATTATTTTGTTCATGTATATTCATTGGATATTCCTCTGGCTGCTGATGTTAATGAGGACACTAAGTAGGACCCTTTCGGTAATTATTCATCGTCACGTATGCAATAATGATGAATTATCAGAACTGTAGAAAAGTATTTAATGTAAGTAAAATTAATAAATTAAAGAAATAAATATTTATTCTGCAAAGTTATAACATGAGTCTTCATCAAGAAGTTATTTATACTTTCTTTCCATCAACTATCAAATTGATCAAAAATCTTAATCTGAACAGTCGAGATAAAGATTTCCTTTTATTGTCATTTCTTTTCATATTCAATTCTTAAACCCTTCGTCGGTTTCTATACGAATATAATCTCCACTCCACACAGGCGTAGGAGCCCAAAAATCCATAGCATTGATCAAACACATTTCAGCACATAAGCCAAAATGGCGGCTGTACAAATAGGGGTGAAAGTGTCAATTTAAGTTGGCGAGGTGAATGATATTTTTGTGTTTTTTATCGCAGGGTTGGGCTGCTAACGTGTGTTTACTGAGCGCTGACGTAGCAACTTTACTACTTTATTACACGGTATTTTGCTCCCGGCTCAAATTGGGGCGACAATATCACGTTTTTTATAAAACACAGTTTGTTTTCTTTTCTGTTCATTTTACGAAACCGGAATACATAATACATACAAGAATTGTAGAAGCAACTTAGGTTTCTCTTCGCAACTAAAGATCTGGTAAACGACTCTAGCAATCTGTAACTTACAAATTATATTACTTAGTGGAGTCCAAAGAATTGAATCAAATGTACCATGTGGACACTTACTTGCAAGAAGTACTTACATGCATACCTACAGAAACAGACCCTCTCTTGATGGGAGAGATGGCGAGCGCACGATGCCGTTTAAATTGCGGTGTCTTGGATAAGGATAATTGATCTCGTTTATTGTTTGGCTTGTCTGAGGAGGCATGCCTCCTCACCGCCCTCCCTCTGACGGGAGGGGTTGATTTGCGCTACAAATCAGCAAGAAGCCGTGATCATGATTTCTTTATTATTATTATTGGAGCTCTCTAAAATCGCGTTATATTATCTCTAGTAATCTAACTCTCAACATACGGATACGAACCCGGGCTCACATTCATAAGCGGTGTGTGAGTATGTCATTCTGTCAGTCATATGTGTTATAACTTTGTCACTATATGTAAGGTTTCATCGCTCGACAAGTACTAGCGGTTACATGATATTAAGCCCTAGGTAAGGAGAGCCAAGGCGCAACTTCCTGAACAAACTGGCCAAAGTGTTTAAAGATCTTTCAATTTCTAAGTATCTGTCCTAAGGAGTCCTGGGTCATCACATGATCCTCCAAAAACACACCTCCAAAAAACGCATCGGCGTAGTAATTATGTGCATGTTCGTGGGCGTCGCTAGTCGTATAAAGGCTCCAAAATTCATGTTTGCCCCGTATTCTATAAAAAATACCGAACATTAAGAGTGTGCATTCATGAACGAGCTTCGTTTAATATATTTTGTATAATATTTATTATACCCTAAGCGATGGTAACCCTACACGGCACCCCTTTTAATATTCCCGTGTCGTATTTGGAATTAATTTCAGACGTTTAAATATTTTCAGTGGACTTTGCGGTTCACCCTAATTATTGTTTGAGTTCGCTACTTGTCGGCTGTTTGGGCCCGCCATTATTCTGTTTGCCCCGCGCAAACTGTGATAATAATTAAATTCGTTTTAATAAGGATCATGTACACACGCGATGTTCATTATAATTATATTTTTGCGCTGACTGTTCGAGTTTTGTTATGAGATAACAGAATTGTACCTATTGACGTGAAATGGCAACGAATGACGCGTCCTACGATCAATTTATAATGTACCATGCACCTCCTCCTACGTCTTCCTACGTCAGCCGGTCAGTGTCACTGCTGCACACTGCCGAACTGGGCCAACGCGATCGGTTCGTTGGCACTCACATAATATATTAATGACGTGAGAGCTACGCCTGGTCTGTGACTCTGTATTATCTGTATTACGTCTTTTTGTGGAAACTTGATATTCACAAAACATTCTCCATATACTATAAAGGAAAGTGTTAAAAACACTAATAGTTAAGTGTGTAGGTACGATTAGGAAGAGGCAGTGCTACACCGCATCGCAACACAATTGGGCTGGCACGACCGGCGAGGTGTCTCGCTCACGTATGTACCATTTGTGAGTAGCCAGTGGCCCATGATGAGTATGTGGTGAATGAGAGGAACGCAACTGCAAATGCGATGTAAGTGAGCGGCGGTAGCCTCAAAACAGCTCCGATTCTCGTTTTTCCCACTATGTTGGTGGTTGTTTTTACAGAGCAGTCAGACGAGGAAGCAGAGTTCTTACCCCAGCATTTACTACTATTCTAAATATGCGCGTGGAAATGCAATATTTTTTAAAGAAAGGAAGCTGTCCGTTGAGACAAACTGCTATCTCCAATGGCTATCTATAGCAGGTACCCACTCCTCTTCCTTAATCTACACGGCAGTTATACCTTTCCAGATTATATGACCCCAAATCTAAAATCCACATATACTTAGTGTAGCCATAAATATTGTAACAAGGTATTGTTAAATTAATACACAAATTTAAAACAAATAAAATAATAAAGCTTATTGTAACAAGGTATTGTTAAATTAATACACAAATATAAAACAAATAAAAATAATAAAACAAAAAAAATAAGGCTCATTCGAAGGGTCTCCGTTGGCTGCAATACAGTCCTTTAAGCGTTGAGGCCAGTCATCAATGGAGGCACGCGCAAGAATTTTTCAATGGAAAGAGTTTCCATGGGAAACATTCTTGACTGCCATTCGTATGGATTGTTTTAATGACTCCAAATTGTCGTGGCGTTTAAAGCTAGCTGTTCTCTCTAAAACTGACCATGAATAATAATCCAGCGGATTGGGATCGGAACAAGTCGACGGCCAGTCTTCAGCTCTGATGAAGTACGAAACGTTCGCTCCAAACAAAGAGTGCGTGGGCCGAGATTCATGAACCGGCGCCGAGTCTTGCTGAAGGGCCATATTTGGTTATTGAACATAGTGTTATTATATATACTACCTCTCAAAAATGATATGTTGATACACTTGATACCCTCTTCACAAGAATATGTCTCAGTCGCTCCTTCATAGCTAATACCCCACCAAACAATCACCGAAGTCGCATAATGCCCACGTTGCGTCGTCGACTAATTGTGAAGTTTCCTTAGAGCCTTGAACATAAATACGGTCATTTTATATAAATAAATAAATTTTGTTTGTTAAAGTATTGCTCAGTTTTCCACATCCATAAACAAAATTTTCCTGTGACCTCCCTTTGCATACCGCTTCAGTAGTTGGTTCGAATTTACCACCCTATTCATCTTTAATTTATCAGTTAAGGACCTGTACGTCTCTTATAAGCTGCTAGTCCTAATTCATCTCTTAAAATACGCGACATGGTTCTAGCTGCTACCTTCATTTCCCGAGACAAAATCTTCTTTTGCTTTCGGACAGGATTTCTTCTAATTATTTCCCTTACTGTCACTTTTTTCATACGAACACCACGTGGACGGCGAGATCTTTCTCTGTCACAAACAGAAGAAGTCTCATTGAATCTTTTAATAGCCCGGTACACAAACATTTGACTAAAGCCAAGTATGTGGAGAGTTTTAAAAATTGCATTTGGCTCCATACCTGCTTTGTGTAATGCAATCACAGCGATTCTGTTCTCTTTATCACCTCCTTACTCCATTTTAATATCGCAAATTGTGTACAATATACCAGGCACCAAAATAGGAAAACACTGAATAATAGTAAAAAAATGGCAGATTCCAAATTCAAATGTAACATTATTTTTAATTTTTATTGATAACAGTCAGTTTATGACTAGACTAAGTATCTTCTCAACTGTTTTTGAATGTTATCAAGTTTTTCATTATTGTCATTATTTGCTGACAATCCAACACAACATTGCTATTGCATGACTAAATTATTGACGAAATTATTATTGTCCTGTTGTACACGACACAAAATGAACTAGACAACAACAATTTGGTATATTTTCACTGGCCAGAGAGGGATGTCTAATGTTTTTTTGTACTTGCGTGCGAGTGTTTCTCCACACCCTACCATAGGAGCGTCAGCTGACGATCGTTCTCTTTAAAATACATATCTTTGCAGTGTACGAGGTATCATCTAAAAACTTACTTATTATAAAAAAAGAAAATATACAATTTATTTTTACTGTTTTGCCATCTGTTATAGAATAAATTTTTATTTCTTGCATGTTTTGACACTAATTATTTGCGCTGGTTATTTAAGGTTAGTAAAGGTGCCTAGTATTAAATTTGACATTTCTACTTCATTCCAAAAAAAAAAGATGAAACTATAAGGATCGCCGAAGCATACTGTAAAGCTACTGTCTGCTCCGGCGATTCTTATAATTTCGTCTTCCCATCTTGTGATGGGCTTCCTTTACCTCTTTTTCCGAGCGGTCCACTCCATGTCGTCACTGCTCCAGTCCAGCGACTGGCATGGAGTCGTGTTACATGACCGGTCCACTTCCATTTCACCTTTTTCGCGAATTGTACAGATTATTTTTTTATGTCTTATTTTTTAATTTCTCAAGGCTGAGCATGCTCCTCTCCACCCTCGTTGACAAGTTCTTATTGTGTCTTCTATGACCTTCGTAAATTTCCATGTCTGACATCCGTATGTGAGGCTTGGTAGTAGGCACGAGTTCATGGTTTTGGTTTTCAGATACGTAGGCAGAGTGCTCTTGCATATTTCTCTTATATATTCTTTACTCTGGATATAATGTGAATATGGACCGGTCCACCGGACATCTGTGTAAGTAACAACGCCGACTCCGATGTCGTGGCATGTAGAGTAGCTGGTGGCCATTGGGAGGGAGAAGTGGAGGGCAGGGCATCGGCGTAGTAGCTATACGGCATGTTCGCCGGTACTTGCAAAAGGACATCGATTTCTCATTTACCCCTACTATAAAAAAATATAACATCCGCACTGATATAACTTATCCATGTCAATATATCGGTATCTTAATAGAAGCAGCGGAGGCTCGTGTACCATCGACCGATAACGTTTACATTTGTGTTGTGTGTGGAGGCAAGGTAGTGAACCTGCCAAGACGAGCAAGCAAAATGTAAGGCTCTAAGTATGCTTATCGCGAGTCAGTTACTTCTAACTTGATATTTTTGTATATTTAGATGTAAAACTGGCATCCTTGTTACCCTTATCTATTCATAGCATTGGGTTGCGAAAGAGCAATCGGAGCCATGAAGTAACGCTTATTTTCGGAGGGACCCACTAGTATTGGCGAGGCCATTGCATTTGCCATAACATTCCATCGGACTAGTTTTCCCGGTCACGTCCTACTTCCGTGGCTGGGATAGGGGAATGATCTAATTACTACACTTATGTCTGTGCAACTGGCTTGTCTACGTGGATGGCCGATTTCGGTAAGGGGACTTATTATAAGTTATATAAATGAAACAATGTAACAATAGAAACAATAATTTATCAATGTTTTAGTGTCGCTGGCTGCAGTCGGCCCGACTGGCGGCGGCGGCGGTGACGTCACCGCGGCGCAATACGGACGCGTGCTCGCGCATCATTTTCTCCTCTTCTATACGAGCCTCGGCGTCCCTGAGAAACACCACACCAGTATAGGATAACCTCGATGTAACGAAACTAAATTGTTACAACAAAAGTACTTTTACGGATTTTATACCGGATTATTTAATTATTCATCAAGATATACGGATCTGTCATCTCAGTCCACCCGTGATCGTGGTTGCTGTAAGGCTTCTGAAACGTCGGGATACATAAATAATTAAATAAACCGCGATAAAATCAGTAAAAGTAGTTTTATTGTAATGACTAACATACGCGTAAACTTAGACATCAATATGTGAAACTAACTTGAATAAATATAATATGTAAAATTCATCGAGGAACTACGAGGGCTGCTTGATAACTGGCCGAAAAAAACAAGTTAAAAAAAAATAGGCGAACAAAATTTGTTATATTATATGCTATAATATTTTCGAAAATATAACGCCAAATTTGTATTTTGAACTTTATCTGCAGTAAATTTTCTGAACAATGGAAAGAAACGAATATCGCGAGGTGATACAAATTTACGTTTTAAAAGGGAAAAAAGCAACGCAGATTGAAGTCAAGTTAGATAGTGTTTTAGGTAATACTGTTCCTGCATTGAGTACAATTCACACCTCGGTAACTGATTTTAAATGTGGGAGACAGAGCTGCGAAGACGCCAACAGGTCTGGCCGTTCAAATAAAGCCACGAATCCGGGCATCATCGGCGCTTAAAGTTGCGGCAGATAGCTGAGATGGTAAGCATTACGTTTGAACGCGTTTTTAACAGTTTACGAATGAAAAAAGCTTTGCGCGCGATGGGTGCCGCGTTTGCTCACTGGTAACCAAAGCGACGTCGAGTGGACGATTCGTCGGAGTGTTTGGCGCTGTTTAAGCGTGATACTAACGAGTTTCTGCGGCATTATGTGACAGTAGATGAAACATGGATACATAATTATACTACTGAATCAAAAGAACAATCCAAGCAGTGGCCAGAGAGCGGAAAACTTGAGCCGAAGGAACCAAAAACGGTTTTTGTGGGCCGGCAAAGTGATAGCGCCTGTTTTTTGGATGCTCGAGGAATTATTTTAGTGGATTATTTGCAAAGAGGAAAAACAATAAATGGAGAGTATTATGCAAGCTTGTTTTTTTGTTTGGTGAAGAAAAGAAGCGGCCTCATTCAGCCAAAAAGAAAGTTTTATTCCACCACGACAACGCACCTGTGCACACGTCGAGGGTAGCAGTTGCAAAACTCAATGAACTGCGGTTCGAATTGTTACCGCATCCCCCCTATTTTCCCGATCTGAACCCGTGCGACTGCCACATTTTCCCAAGAAATCGTTAGGTGACTGAAGATTTTTATGAAACGATGAAGTCATTGTCGACGTAGACGAGTATTTTCGGGAGTTAGAGAAATCCTTTTATCAAACTGGTGTGACGGCACTGGAGAAGCGCTGGACTAAATGTATCGAGGTGGAAGGAAATAACGTTAAAAAATAAAATTAGTTTAAATAGATTATTAAAGTTTTTCTTTGTCGTTTCGGATACTTATCAATCACCTCTCGTAGTTATAATATAATGTAATGAATCGACATCCTACTAACGTTACAAATGCCAAAGTTTGTGTGCTCACAAAACTTCTCTGACCTGGATAAAATTTGGCACAGATAAATGTAAAAAAATGTGGAATGACATAAAATAATTTTTATTCCAAAAACCTTAAACGGTTACCTTTGATAGTCTTTGCGTGGGTAAAATCGCAGGGACAGCTAGTTTGTGTGGTAAATACTGGGCCACGCTTTATTGTGGCAATATCATTTGGCGTTGGACACATGTACAAACCTTTGCGACAATAATTAAAACCGGTCCAATAAGTTCGGAGGTCGGCTCGGACAAACATCATGACACGTGATGAATATTAAATAATTACAAATTTTGTAATTGTATTTCATTTTCTCTTGGAAGTTTATTTTCATTTCTTTGTTGCAAATAGTGTTATTTTTGAAACGGTACCATGAGAACTGACACACAATATCGCCGTATTCTGCGTACAGTACGCACCAGTTGTCGCGGCACGTCCACACATATTCCGCTCGTTTCTCCTCCGCTCTCCTCTCGCCCGCTCGTCTCCTCTCGTTTTCCTCTATCTGCCTCCTCAGCTCGACAGCGTACTCTCTTGCTCTCTTTTTCCTTTGTTCCTCTCTTTTTCTCTCTTTCTCGTCTTCGGCTGACATTTTCGCTTGGACCTATAATTTAAATGTTAAAAACAGAATAGCGTGGCAACCAGCACTACAGTGAAGTGAACATAGCAAACTAAACAAATATTTAGATTATTGAAAAATCAGTCGCGAAACCACGTATCATTCATCTTACCACTCTGCTCGTTGCTCACCAGTACCTCTCTCTTCACTTATAGCCTGGTCACATTCTTAAGCCTGTCCGATTCCGCCTCTCACGGGTTTCGTCCAATGAGTAGCTTTTCTCCCTTCACTCCCAGCTCCCTCTGACGGGTGAGGCGTCTTGCACACGAAGTTACACTGGCGAGACGGACTCACATGCACCAGCGCACATCTCACCTGTAGTCTGTACCGCTCGTCTCTCGCCCGCTGCTCCGCCTCCTCTCTCCTGTGGCTCTCCATCTGCGACAGCAGCGAGCTCCTGGTCTCACTCCTGGTGGACGCCCGCTTCTGTCGCTCGCGCTCGTCCTCCTGCGCGTTCCTCTCCAGATGCTCCTGCTCCTGCAGCTGCCGGACTACGTCGTCGCGCTCCATGCGCGCCGCCTGCAATGATGCAATGATGTGTTTGATGTTGACTTAATGTATAGAGCACGCTGGACTGGCTCAACGCTTAATTCTTTTTTTTTTTTTTGACTGCTCTATGCTGACGGAAGTGTCCAGTGCAGCTTCATTGGTTACTTTAAGACTAAGACTTTGGATTGAGTGTTAAATAATTAAACAACCTGCGATAAAATCCGTAAAAATAGTTTTATTGTAACATTCGCGTAAACTTAAGACATCAATTAGCTAAAGTAACTTTTTTTTTGACCGAGGGGACCGGACCTAATTGCCCTGTTTAATCTGACATTCAACTGTAATTCCAAACGTAGAGAATTTATGGACGTAACTAAGTTTCTCTACAAGCGGGTTGGCAACTTAGTTTCTTGGTGAAAGTGGCAAATGTAAAAGCTGGAGATTATGAAATCTGGGTTAGACGGTCTGAGTTATTTTCCAATATTTATTATGAAAAACAATGTGTGCAGAGACACAGGGAAACTTCAACAGACAAGTGAATGGCCATATTAATGACATTAAATGTCATTAACTAGCCAGCGGTGTATCGTTTACCCGCTCCAAGCGGCCGTTCCGCCTTTTGTGACATAAAAATAATAATATATAAGATTCACTACAAAAAATAATTTGAAATTACTTTATCGGCGGCCATCTTTGCAACTATCTTCTTGTTCGCCTCTTCTTTTATCTGATTCTTTCTCTCTCTTTCCTGCACTCTGTAAGATTTATTGCTACGTAAGAAGTACTACTACTAATATGTAGCAATAACCATTACCTCTAAGTATTAAGTTTATGCGGTACGTGTGATGCAAGACTCCCATACGTGCATTAAGTACATGTATGATGTTATCTGTGAACTTCAATATATGTTACAGGCATATAAGATGTGAGCTGCAGCAACAACATGAAACTCGATGTCCACCAACCGACCCCCCGACCAGCAAGTTAGAGGCAAAACTCATAATGATAAAAGCGAAAAATCTCTCACAATATTCTGTCATGAACTGTCACAACTCGGGGGTATATACCACATAGCACCGGACACTGCACTGGAGGCTGTTTCCCGGGACTACTGGGCACAGGGGGCCACAAGTAGTAATGAAATTTTATCAAAACTAAATTATTGAATGAATCCTCTCTAGCCCGAGGCCCCAACAAAACTTACTCCGGCGCTGATGCCACACAATAATGACCGACACCTCGTCGTCGCCACCCTACGGATGGCGAGTGTAACTGTCGAGACACTCACACGGCGGCGTCCCGGTCCACGGCCGCCACGCGCTGCGCCTGCGCGCGCCTCTCCTCCTGCCGGATCACCTCTCTCTGCTTGTCTCTCCACGCCTCCCTCGCCTGCTGGAACACTTCCATCTCGCGGCGTATCTTCTCCGTCTGCTCCCGTTTATGCTGTACTTCCCTGGATATCGTTATTTATCTAAATTTTATAATCTATATATTTTTCCCTGCGTGCGGGAGCGATTTAAAAACTGGTTAGAAATATATCATTGCATTACGCAGTTTCTTACGGGTCACAGCGATTTTACAAGTAAACTATTTAGTTTTCAACTAGTAGCAACTCTTTGTGATACTCGATCGAGGGTGGCAAATATGAACAAACCGTACATCTCATGCTGTGGGAGTGTCGTCTTTGGCAGAAGGAGCGAAATGTAAGGTTTAATAATATTCCAAATGTTACGGGAGTAATTTACTATAGTGACCTCGTGGACGTGAGAAAATTTCGTGCTTTCCCACAATTTTGTCGTAAAAATTACTGGCAGCAGGTAATGTAAGGCAATAAGCACCACATGATAGAGTATAACGTGTAGTCAATATGCGTTGCATGGTGCACAGCAGCCGATCTTCACCTGGCCGCCGTCTCTTTCTTTGACTGTTTAGGCCATTGCAATCCCGTACTGTCTCCGCTTGATTGGGGAGGGGAGGGAAGCTGGAAACACTTTCTGCTACACCTACTTTCTTCTGATTAAATTTGTTGCGGGTTCCGAAGCAGTTTTTAGCATTCCCTCGGGCTCCCTGCGATCATATGAAAGGGTCACAAGTGGTGGCCGCCGTCGATCCCGGAGACACAGGAGTAGCAGCGGTGGGAAAATGTGGTGGGCCATGCCCGTTAAAAAAAAATGTACATTTAATAAAATGACTCTTAACATGTCATTGTATTAAATGTTGATCGACCGTCACCTGGGTGAACAGGCTCCATTCATTAAAGTATTGTGTTTATTTAAAACATACAAAAGAAAATGAAATGTGAAGTAAAAGACAACACAGTGAAAAGATAAAAATCAATAAATTAAATAGCTGATTTATCACTTTTTAATGAAGATTCATGTTTACACTTGAATAAATAAATTAAGTTTTTAAAAGTACCCGAAGAATTATAATTTTAGTTGTTCCGATTAACGCAAACGGTACTTATTATATCTTGCTGTCTTGAGGTGTTATGTTTATTTTTTGATTTGGTTACGTTCACTACTGGGTCCCAAGCAGAGGGAAGAACCCAGCCATCATCTCAGTCCACCAGTGACCATGGTTGCTGTAACGCTTCTGAGACGTCGGGCTGGAGAAATTATTAAATAAACCGCGATAAAATCCGTAAAAGTAGTTTTATTGTAATGACTAACATTCGCGTAAACTTAAGACGTCAATAAATAAATTAACTTTATATACTTTTTCCACAAATATTAAAATTGGAAAAATTAATTATTTGAGGAAAAATATATGCAATTTATTTATTTACTCAAGTGTTAACAAATTATATAAGTCAATTTATATAATCGGATCGATATAGTAACAGGAATGGTGGATTATTCCACGTGTTCCAGATTAAGAACACACTGAATTATTTTTGTACAGTGGGGCAAACGAGTAACGCGACACAGGATCGTATCCTCTGCTCTGCTATGAAGCATGTTCGTGGCACGAATCCACAACAAAAACCGTATTTTTATATATTTCTTTTATGGACAAACAACCAAACAAAGCATTCTTACGACTACCGACGTACATGAACATACGCATAATTACTATGGCAAAGCGTTACCCTCCTTTCCCACGCCCTTCCAATGGGCCACTGCTTTGATGCTGTAAAGTATTGTATAGTCAGGCACAAATTATAAGTCCTGAAATTGAAAAGGCCCAATAACACATCCCATCCCATGTCGCGGGAACCCTAAGTGAGTAGCACAATAATTCTATCTCACTGCCACTGTACTTGTGTGGTGGATTTGAGTCCCACCCAAGTCCACTGGACTTGGGTGCGACCCAAGTAACCCTGCTTTGGGTGGGATTTGCGCGTAAACCATTACAAACTATAATAAATTGTCCCCGCTCTTTCACCTAGAGGGAACTGGTATACCTCTGGTCCTCATCAGCTAAGGTCCTGGATATGTCCTCCAGCATCTTTTTCTCTATGAGTGTGTCCTCGAACTGGCAGTGTCGCTGCTGCTGTGTGTTCACCAGCTGCTGCTGCAGGTCGCACATGTACTCTCTTCTCTTCTCCACTTTACTCTTGGCCTCTTCCTCTGCAGCCTCCTTGTTCAATAATGCTTCGCTAAGTATTCTGTTTGCAGCTGCTTCTTCCACCTACAATATTCAAATTAGTGTCAGGTAGCTTACTATGTGAGGCCGGAGGCGCCAAGATCATAACTGCAGGCACAATTGGGTAAATACTATAATAATATAATATATAATAATAAGTTATTTATTTATTTATTTATAATAGGAGGTAAATGAAAAAACTGGCTTAGTGTAACCTATTTGGTTGGCCAAGTAGTTTGAAAGAGTAAAATATTTTAAAGGATTTAAAAATAGTATTTTAGGGTGGCCATCAGTGGGAGTAATAAAGAAAGGTAGAGATTAATATTATCCTAATGTAATTTACCTTATTTTGCAGCTTCCTATACTGATTCTGAAGGATCTGCTGCTCTAGGTCTTTGCGCACATATGCCCCCTGAAGCTTGCGCACCATGTCTCTTAGCTGCGGATCCCTTTCTCTTAAATAATGTCTACGCAAGAGTTGGCATGTGTCTTCTCTAGATTTATTGGCTATTTCAATACCTAATGCAATCTCTTTTTGAGCTCTAGCATTAACAATTGCGGCATGGTCTCTTCTCTGTAAAAATATATCAAACACAACGTAAGTCTTGGATATTATTTGAGTTTCTATCTCAACGCATTCATATCCATTTTAAGGACTAGCTCCTCTGGCATGATGAATATTAGCAAAATTTCAGGTCAGCACAACCAGCGAGACCAGAGAGAAGAAGTATCATGTAGTTAATTAGTTTTTGGTGGCCCATTAAATGGGAGGAGGGTTGGAGTGCATTACACTCATGTGGATATCTATGAGCATTGGTATTCATCAATTCTCATTCTCCCGCTTAAGTTAAGTGAAAAATAAAAAGGACACACATTTAAATATTCTTTTTGATGATGATTTACCTACAATATTCCAAAAATTCCAACATACAAAGCCTGACCATATCATACCTAATGCAAAATAAAATAACTATCAAATTCCATATTATATATATATATATATATATATATATGATTTGATGAATACCCATGTAATAGCTCCTTCTTGCACCAGACTATATTAAAGAAGGCTATACTCAATAAATTGATCAGATCATTACAATAATTGTTGTTACCTCCATAAAATCTTTCTCCATTTCAGTTTCTTTTTTAATCAATGCTAGACAACGACCCATTTGTGTGCCCTCTACTCGATTATTGAGGTATTGAATATCTAAAGCTCTTTGGTATGTTTCCAGTTCTTTTCGTTGTTCGGTGACAATTGCATTTCTTTGAAGTTCAGTCTTGGGCTCCTATGTCATTGAATTTATTTATTAATTTAAGAAAACAAGTTGGCTTATTTACCTCTTCAAAGTGTACTACAGATCTTGACTACTAAAAATCATGTATGTTTCTATCATCTTACCATGTTTGATTTAGAGAAATTATATGTTTATAACTCTATAATTTCTAGAAATTACTAATAAAGTACAAGTATGTAAATACTTTTCAAATGTAGAAATCTAAACCTTATTTAAAAAAATGTTATATTTGTTGTCAAACAAATTCGAAACTATCGTAAAATGTGACACACCAACTGAGAGAACTAAGAAGTGACAATAAGCTGTCAAGTGTCAAAACATTTTTTTTTCTTGTTAGAGCTGTTATATCCGTAATATAGATAGAGTAAGGAAGACAGCTAAAGGCGCGTCCGACTATGTCAAAAGGGAAAGTAAATGTTGTTTACTATCAGTCTCTCTTTTTAACTGAGACGTGTTAGGTTTCCCGAAGAAATTACAATTATGATAGTGCCCCAAAAATTATAAATACACCATTAATATTTCTTTGTACAATGTGCATGTATTACAAAATTAATGATGTATTCATCATATTGCTACTGCACTAACTCCCACAGATACACACAGTCCTTTTGGCTTTTCTAATACATCTACATCACCACTATGGTTACATTACAAATACTTTATCGGGAAATGAAATGTTTAATTTATATATATATACTATTTGCCCCCTTCAATATACAATTAATAGTGATGATTATTAAAAAAATTAAATTTATATAATCAAATCACTTTCAATTTTAACACCTATTATTAAGCTGGTACCTTGTTTTTAGCGTGATAGCCGCATCTTTTGTATGTTACTCTTCAGCAACCCTAAAAGAAAAAAAAATTAGAGTACATATACCAAATTAATAATTTGCTGCTCTTGCACACAGAGATTAATGAATGAAATTAGTATAACAAATTTAATGATTTTTAATAAATAGTTATGTACGTATACAAATAAAAATCAGTTATTGTAACTTTGTCATGTATTCCTATGTTGAAAGAACTATTAAATAAATTAATTTGTAGCCTATTAAGGACTGCTTATTGAATAATAAACTATTTCTTGGAATTTCCTTGACCTGCTCTTGAACGTGCATGCTGTCGCACATGCCTAATGTCCCTTTTCTATACTCTGTGGATGTAGTTTATTAAATATTCTAATATTTAATGTACATAAAAAACACAACAATAATTATTATACTGTAAATTAAGTACTACATTGCGCCATCTATCGTGTAAATTTGTAACTAGTACGATCTAACTCTGGGTAGAAGATTGAAACTCAATCTGTCCGAAGCCGTTTCAGTGATAACTTGTCGCCTTGGTGTAGCACCTGGATTTGACCGATTTTGACGTGTGAGTTGTGACAGTAAATTACAACTTTGTGGGTGCATTCAAAGTGTTTTAAAAATTTCTAGACAACTTGTAATGAAATTGTGATAAAATGGCTGAAAGTAAAGGTGCGTTAATTGCGAAAACTGTGCAAAAACATGCAGGACGGGCGAAGGAAAAGGTATTTATAGTTTTATATTTATATGCACCTTGGGTGTACTGGGCTCAGTCAAATAAATGTAAGAAAAACTTATGTGGAAAGGACTTTATTTTATTCTGGCACGCTTAAACTCTTCAGTACTAAGATATTCACTAATCTGGAAGAACATTAACTTTACCTGTTGCACTAAAAACGTCATTAGATATCCTCTCTGCATATTTTTTACTTTGTTTACTTTCTCAGCTGGCAGATTATAAGTTATCACTTACTGAAGTACTAAAGTAGCAATATTTACATATTGCACCAGGGTAGCGCCAAGCCTATTTTTAGATTAGGAAATATTGGTTAATCAAGAAGACAAATATGTCAAAGTAAAGTTTCCTTAACAACACTGTAAATTTTAGAAGAAACATTAATACGAATTACACAGGTTATGTGTGCCATTTTTTTTGCTGTGATATTCTAGGAAAGTGTTCTCAATTTTATAAATAACACAGCAGCGGTTGACGATGGACTGAGACAAACACATGTGCCGTTCCATTCTGCAGTTATTCAAATGTCTCAATTATTATATAATGACAGTTTTATTAACAGTTGATGTAGAATAAATTTTATTTTAAGCGATTTGGACCCTATTTTAAAGTTTTCTAACTAACCTTATCATTGAGTCTAGAGTGATACTATGGTCTATACCATGAAAGAAATTAATAAGATATTTAGGCGATAAATTTGGAACTTAATGATGTGTTTTAAAATAAGGCTCATATTTACCAAATTGAATGAAATTATAATGCATGAACGTCTGACTCATACAAAATTATCATATTTATGCACAGTTTGGGCTTATAATAGGATGTTGACCCAATCTGGCAACAGGCCCATTGCGATGTGTGTACATTATATACTTCACTCTGAAAGTGGCAGTCTTCAAGTGTTTTAGTATAATTATGTACTTTCTTTTTTGTATTTTTATTTTAGATGAAATATCTTATAATAACTTCTCAGATGTTACAATTTCAAAATAAGATTATTGATGATAGTTCAAAATATTGATCATGATGAAGGAACATGTTAGCATTAAACTTAGGAAGCCATAATATAACCTTATCAGTAAATTGTGCCGCAGTGGATGAATTCTGGATGTTGCTGCTAGATATAATTAAATGTAAAAAATATTCTTGACTGTGGCAAGTCTCCAATGAAAAGTGGCTCTCAACTGTAATTGATTTATTGGCCTTTGTTCAGTTATTAATTATTTCACTGACAAGAGATTTGTTGAATTCTTGAATCACCAAGTAGTTACTTCTTATACTTGTTTTGAATACCAATACAGCTGTCTATATTGTGTAGCTGCATTCAGTGAAACCATTTCATTCTGTAAAACTATTACATCTTTTCCTTCCACAAATTTTAAATCAAACATTTTCTATCAATTTAGTTATAGTTAAACTACTAAGTATTGAGGTTTAGTAAGCATGTCACAAAAACAGTAATTTTTACAATATTCGGTAATAAAAAGTTTCTATTTTTTATATTATAGGGGTTGTCCCCCTACGAGAAATTTTGAGTTTTGATAACAACCAACGCCCATAAACATCCACATAATAGTTATGCACATGCATGTCACTGATGTCAGTTTATATCGGTATCCTGTGAGAACCGGGAATACCTGCCCAGTCGTGCGTCCCAACTCTGCTGTAACACAGCATGGCATACTCTTATATTTCATGCACCAAGTCTTGCGTTTTTGACTGGTCGGGATTGACTCTACCATTGAGCCTAAGATAAAAAAAAAAATAGATGTTGCAAAAAAAAGACGTGTAGTTGCTACATATTTTACCACTTCATTTTTATTGTAAATAAAACAGTTAAAAATACCATCATCTGGTTTCACATTCGATGAATACCCAATACCTTGCGAGTGATAACATCTCCTTTGATGTGGTGCCAGTTGCCACGAGTGTGTAAAGCGCAAGGGCACCTCGACAACTAGCCAGTGCGCAACAATGAAGCGACTCCAGTTCCGAAGGAAGAAAGGAGAGGCACAAGTCTCTTACAATTATATTATAAAAGCATTGTACAAAAGTGCGCTCAAAAGTCTTGACATGTACTACTCCATGCAGTTCGTTATTTATAGGCGACTTTATTTATTATCTGGTAGAAACGAACAATAAGTACTTACAGTACCACGTAGTGATAAATATAAAACAATCGCTAACCTGCAAGCAGGCGTCTTTTGCGCGAGAGAACCGGCGTTTTCTTCTAGTGCATATATAATATAGGCATATCACAAGTCTCGCGCTAGGGGATATCTACTGTATATAGTTGTAGTATTCCACTTATCACATATTTTTGTCCTATGTACATTTAATCAATTAAATTCGAAGATTTTATCCAGCATCGAAGTTTGATCAATGATTTTCCTAGCTAGGAGTTTGTTCTATCGTATGGGTTCACCGAATGCGTTTTGTTCTGTTTTTATTTATTTATTTAATAATCTGTCTTATTCTAATACCTTAAACAAGGTGCTCAAAAGTTCTGTTCTGTTTTCTTCAAAATTTTCTGGACGGATTTTCATGCGGTTTTCACCAGTGGATAAAACAATTTACGAAGAAGGTTTTAGTGTATAATTTGTTAAGGTACGTACCCTTTTAACCATGGGAGAAGCCGGGGCGGATCGCTATTAGACTTATAAGTTCGGTATAAATTCTAATAGCTCATATGTGGAATAATAGCAAGAAATAAAGGTGCTCCATGTACCTCCACTTTTTCTTCTATGCAATTTATAAAGATGTATTCTTGACGAGTGAATGGAACGAGTGAAATTACCACTTGCATTTGACAGAGGCAAAGGAATGTGGTCAAATTGTTGGACATTGTAACTGTACAAAGATACTTGAAGCCTAAACTCGCTACTCCCTGGGGCCAATTTCAATAACTTTTGTATAATGACTTGATTAAAGTTAGTCTCCTGTTAGCATCTAGTTGCGGTGTCGACAGTGAAACTGATCGTTGCGCTTGTTAAATAGCACCGGGGACGAACGGAAACTCCTTGGGGCTACCGTCGTCTATAAGCAGACAATACCAGAGACGTTCTTGCTTTTATACCCTCATGGCAATTCAAATCGTGGCTTTTATAATTTATAGAGGGGCAAACGGACAACAACCTTACGCTTGGTGACTACCAACGCCCTTGAACATTCGCACAACCAGAAGTTCTACATATGCGTTACTCATTTGTCCCATTATGTTCAAACTCACACAAAAAGCATGGCCACGCCCGTATATTGTACGTATTTTTTTTTGAATGCTCTATGCTGACGGAAGTGTCCGGTGCAGCTTCATCGTTGACTAAATAATAAAAGATAATAACAGTTACTTCAGCTAATCTTAAATAATAATCGGGATGCATCCTTCCCACCTGTGGGAGAGGAGGGCGTCTGTCCCCGTATCGGCTGTTATCTCTCCTAGACCGTCGCCCGACGTAGCCGACGAAGCTGCACTAGACACTTCCCTCAGCATATAGAAGTCAAAAAAGGTGACTAAACATCACATCGGATATGGGTCAGATTGCGGACGATAGGGGGACAGACCTCCTCTTTTCAAGAGATGGGAAGGATGCATTCCGATAGTTGTATGGATACATTGTAAGGGATTCCTGTGACCGTTTCGACGTAACGGCACGGCACAATAGGAGTCTGGTCGGCAATTGTTGCAGCTGGCGCACCTGTCACGTGCGGCAGCACACCGGCGCACGCAGCAGGCGCGCGGCGCGCACGCGGCTCCGGTTACATACTGCGAGTCCGTTTCTTTTTACACGAAAATTATTTTATTGTTTGTTCAGCGGTCCAAACTATTGCTGCGTTTAGTTGACATTGATTCACCAGTAACACGTGTCGATATGGGCACCTTATTTAATATTGTTTTGTGTTTATAGGATATCAGTACGTATCTATTACAGTGACAGCCGTAGCGTTTCCTGCGGCCCATTGGAGGTAAGAGGGAAGGAGGTCAACACGTCTGTATGACCGTTATGTTTGCATCAGTTTAGTGTCTGGATTGACGTTGGTAGTCACCAACAGGTTTCATCTACTCGTTTGCCCCCATGGAAATAAATCCAAAGCTGACTTCCCTCGTAAGTTCTAACCATTATCTTATAAATAATATAAATTTTGCAAAAGATTTCTGTCTGTGATTTATTTTCAAAAAAATTACTGATCAGATTTTCATGAGGTCACACATGGATCATGGGGAGCATCTCTATCCATAGATTCCCACGGATAGTTTGGCTCCTGTTTATGACATGCGAAGCCGGGGCGGATCGCTAGTAAAATATATAGCGAGATATTCGATTTGATTGAAATAAATTGATCATCGCCGTCATCTAAGTTTACCATACGCCTGTCACAGCTCACAGGTCACAGCTCACAGCTCACAGGTCACAGGTCACAGCTCACAGGTCACAGTCCGGCGTGATACAACCGGCTTGTGTAAGTCGTCACAGCTGACCCATGCACCCACGGGTATAGAGACCTCGTTCGCTCAGAATATTAAACTAATAGTATCTTCTTACGGTTTTCTAGGTGTTTAATTGTAACTACATGTGTAGCAGGCTAACACGGAAAAACCTGCCAGGAGCGAGCGGACCCGCATATTAAGGGTTCCGCAGTAGGAAATCAATCAATTCGCATTTCTCCTAGACCACCAAATATATTCTGTTAAACCAATTTTCGTTTGAAATTTTTATGGATCCTGTAATCTCATTTTTTACTATTTTCTTATCGGTAGTTCAAAAGTTAACTAATAATAATTCACTCCATAAGTATAACCAAAAACAAAAGGCTTTCTTGCAAACCTCCATACCATTTGAAAAGACCTATTCAATGACACCTCACGGCTTTGCCTTCTGGAATAAAACTTTTCATTCCACAGCTACTTGTATGGGGTGCTACCTTTATTCATTTCATGTTCCAAATGATACTAGGTACATCATTTTGTAGCGGTTCTATAATCTCCGAGTAAAACTTTAGTGACATAGAGACAGACAGATGGGTTAAACTATAAGTGTACGGTTTTTTGCCATTAGTCTGTGGAACTCTAGAATGAGTTTATAAGTTAGACCTTCAGTCTGCTGAATGTTTACAACATATCAAATTGCATTTAGTCGGAAAAATAATTGTTGTTACATATACCTAAATTAGCTAATTCTTCTGCATTCTATTTTTGACGACCGGCTGGCTCAGTTGAAAGCGTGGCGGTTAGTTCGCGTGTTACGCCAGGTCGCGGGTTCGAACCCCGCCTAGATCATGGAGGTATATATATATAATGTATTACAATAAGTCCACTTATTATTATATTTATTACTATTTATAGTATGTAGTATGAAGATTCCAAAGAAAATTTTAAACTTTGCGAGTGTTATTTGCCACTAAAGTGGTAATTGTTTTAAAGTACTGAGAGGAATGAGTGAAAACTTAAACTTTCAATTAGTTGCTACGGTGCCCTTCATAGGCGAGTCCAACTCCGATCCGATCCGGATCCGATCCGTCCGATGGGACGGCAATCCGACACGACCGGAGAGAAATCAGGCACATGACGGGACGGCTTAACGTGGCCCTCCGAGGCACGGGGCTGAAACACAGCCAACTTCCTAACTCCGAACGGTTATTAGAATTTGAAAAATTCTGGTAGCACTTTTTGTATGGGCCGACCCGGGATTCGAACCCGTGACCTCACGTCCATGGCTGAACATGCTTATCACTAGACCACGATTCAGTTAAAACCCTCTACCAAAATATTGTCCGTATCAGCAGCTGGTCGATGTTCTCTGGTAAACATTTGTGTTTTAAATAAAAGTAATTATTAATATGTAACTTAGGAATGTTTGTGATGACAATAAATATCGTCCAAATCCGTGCAGGGTTCACACATAAGCGCGAAACCCTAACAGACTTAAAATATGTCTCATTTGTAATATTAGTAGGACGCACAGAAGTGGTTTGTGAGGAGCTGGTGGACCATTGGCGGAGGAGGTGAAAAGGAGAGCAACGCATTGACATGTTTTTGTGATGTTCATGGGCGTCGGTAGTCGTTGAAAGGCTCCGATTTCTCGTTTGCCCCCCTATATTATAAAAACCCCGGACAAGACCTAGCGTTCATAGAATCGTAATTCTCCGTACAATGCGTTTCGTGAGCAACAGCTAGTGCCTGAGCCGCGGCGTGGGCGGGTAACTGTCGCGACGTGGGAACGACGTATGCGCACCGGCTACGAGAATTAGTACAACGTGGAATTAATATCGTTGTTAGACGGATCGCTTAGCATTACACTCACATAACAATTATGTTGGTGCATACCGTGCTGCCCTGGTAATAGGCTGCAGTAGTCACAAACGGCACGAAACGCGACGGTATAGCTGTGTGAGCGGCAGGTGTGGCAGTGCATGACTCTACATCCTACTTTGCAACGGAATTTGGCCGGCACGACCGACGAGGTATCTCTCGCTCACATAATATAGCCGTAAAGTGACACCCTCAATGTCGCGTTTCATGCGTTTTGTAAGTATCAGAGGGCCCATTAGGAGGAGGAGAAAAGGAGGGCAACACATCGGTATGATTATTCTGATGTTCATGAGCGTCGGTAGTCCTTGAAAGGCTTCGATTTCCCGCTTGTTTTCCTATACTATAAAAAAGCTGTCCTTGTGGGACTGGATCCATAGGGCTGCTATGGCATGCTATAACTCTTAAAAACTCATTATGTAAACACTAGATACAATATGTTCAAAATGGAGACGAGAGACACATTTCAAATGGTTTAAGCCGCGCGGTGTATGTTTGAAGAGTAGGAGCAGTTTTAGCCAAATTGGACAGGAACTCTCGGAGACACATTGGGAGAGGCCGACGAAGGAAGACCAACACATCTGTATAACAATTTTATGGATGTCAGTCACATCGGCATCAGTAGTCCCAAAAAGATTCCGTTTGGTCGTTTTCACGATGATTATTACCGTTAAGGGCCAAGTGTCTATCTGTTAGAACGTCCGTAATGTTTTAATTTATTGGAGTTTACATCTCTAGAAACGATTTAGGGGGCACATATAAAAAAAATGGAACGAGTAAAATCGAATGAAACAGTTACTGGAAGAGAGTAACCCCAGCGCAACGCTTGGCCGCGCTTATGTCTCTTGCACAATACCTTCTTTGTTCTGTACTTGCGCACTTTTGACGTCAGTGTTCGATTCTAAGGAGTAAACTCCAGTCCCGTGTCGGAGCTGGCACTCACAGTTTTATAAGATGAAATTAATATCGCCGAAAAACAAACACAAAAGCCATCACAGATGTCGGCCATTAACGTGGACACAGACAGCCTCTTTGATCTTGGTACAAAACGTTTAGAAACTAAAGTGTGTCGGTGTTTACCATAAACACAATAATCCTTAACGCGTTGTATGATCCCGTTCACATAAATACAAACATGTAGTCCACTAATATCGTACAAGGTCACCAGACGCGTTGCGATCTCTGTAAATAACCTGCCGAACGACAGTTGAAGCTTTTTTCTATGGAATCTATTTTTAGTTAAAAAAATTGGTCCCATGTGTCGCACTTATTCACCACGGAGTCTTAATCGGCTTTCACACCGTATAGACTTTTGTGAAAACCACAAGATAGAGTAGAGCCGGTAGGGAAGACCGTACCGGCTCTACTCTATCTGTCCCATCTGTTATGGACAGATCAGTTGCTGGAACACTTTAATTTGACAAATTTATATAAATGCTTCAATGAAATTTACCTTTGTAATGAACTTAAAATAATTGTATTTCAGCTTTTATAAGATATTGCTAGGTTGTGACAATGAGCGCTAGTAAGAATATTTGTAAGTAGTAACCACCTGCCTAGTCCCTTCGGACATGACAGTATTAGTAATAAATTAAAGAAATTAAAATTAAAAAAAAGAAAGCTTTTATGTTTATCGAGAATTGTCATCCAAACTAAATGTGTGTTTTTCAGCTCCCTCAGTTGAATTCAATTCTGAAGTGGATATCCACTTCAGAATTGAATTAAAAGCTTCCACCAAAATATATACACATACATTGCAAGTTAAATAAAAGCGTTTAAAATTAGCTTAAAAAAATACAAGTTTCAACTGTTTTTCTAAGCATTGTCGTCCACGCCTTTCACACACCTCGACAATAGTATGCGATAGTAATTATCGGGGTCGTGGAAAGTGATCCGGCTAAAAATGACCATGTGTGGCGTTGAGACTGAACAAAATGTGGGTCCGCCGGCCGGAACTGGCGCACCAGCGACTAGTGTGCCAACTGCTCGTATTGTGTCCGTGAAGCGGTCGTTAGCTGAATGGCTTACGAGACCTTGTGTTGGGTATGAATAGCAAGTGTACTTGGTGATAATGGAGTATGCGACCGAAATGACATATGTAGCGGCTATGGATCGTTCCGTGGGTTTTGTTTGAGTCTGTATTTTTACTATAAACATACATAATGTTATGACAAGTCAATAATGATTGTAGCAGATCTGACGGGAATTTTTTCTGTCTTAAAGTGTATAGTGAAAATCATGGCCCATTGATGAAGAGGAGGAAGAGGTGGGCGGCGAACAAAAATCACACAATTACGCTAACCCTAGGGCCTCCTAGAGTGCTGCGCAGGGAATAATAACCGGAAACCAGTGCTCTGAGGTAGCCGGTGATCGGTAGCGCCGTAACAAGAGCAACAGTGTTCGGGCGGCTGACCCAACTGCCTGCACACTATCTACAGCCAGACTCACAGCAGCCGTCGCGTGATGAGGCTACACCTGACTGCACGCGTCGCCCATCGCTGTTCATACGTGAAGCTATGTCGGAGACATCACAACTTGATTACTAAATGTTAGCGACGTGCAGAGAAGACACCGAAGTTAGTGAGCGTTCTGAAGACACATTCAAGTAAAAAACAACGCATTTCCTGGTTATAGCTTTATCATCAAAGATATTACGCTGGTTAAATGTAGTATCCTAGGTATTAGAGTTATCTTCCGCATCTTGTCCAGTTCTCCTAGGTCCTAGGTGCGAAGATAGTTTTACCATTTGAGGATTTCCCGCAGGCTCCTTGCGATAATTTAATCCAATAATTGTTGCTGTCGTGCTTCAGTGTCCACCAGCAAGCCTGCCCTTAATATTGGGGATGAGTGGAGGGATCGCACACGTTAAAATAACATATCATACTTATTAGAGTGCAAGAGCTATAATTTGTAAATTTAGATAATAGCGCAATTATCCTTGGCTAGAGAATAAATTGACATAAGTATGTAATTAACAACAGCTATCGGCCTTCTAAATAGGAATGTCGTTAAATGATGGGCCGTCATTATGTTGTCGCCTATCATTATCTCTGCGGAAATCAGTGTATTCAACAAAGTTGGAGTGCTTGAGGTGTGGCTTAACTAGTAAGTTAGGTAACAGGGGGTTTTGTACTTATTTTTGATTTGCCGCGTTTGGGGGAAATAATATAATAGATAGAGAAGGGAAGCCATATACAAGATTATTGAATGGATTTGGTTTAAATTTGGTGCAGGTATATATTACAATTTGGAATTTATTTTTAACATATTTCTTATTTTTTGTGAGTTCCTACTTTAGAGGTGACAGCTGAATTGAGCCGAAACGACGAGAGGCCGCAGCTACGACCTCTCGCTGCTATGATAACCCCATAGTATCCTTTACTTCAATTACAACATCGTATTTAGTCATATTACAGACATAAAAAATCTACACATTTTTTGCTATAACCTAACCTAACTTTGGATTACTTAAAATAGTTTAATTAGTCCAACACGAAGAGTATTTAAACGAAATTATCTAATTAACTCTTTAATTTTTGTTCTCGACACCCATCCGCGTGTCTCCTAGAAACTATATCGTTGTTACATCTTACGGCTACACACATTCCTAGCACTGTACATGGAAACTCGACGATAAGGGCCAATGACGCAGTATTTCGTTGCAGATAAGACAAATATTTTCAGCAGAAAATCTCCTCTGAATGTCTTTAGAATTGCGTACAGAAAAATAAAAAAACTTACCATGTGCGGGTCAGACTAGCACACAGAGCTCCGTACCAACGAGAGAGCTATGCACACATTTTCAAATTTATTCCCCTGACTGGCACTTGGCTGTTTTTTTAATGTCAGTGTTAAATTTTATTATGTAGGTAAAACGTCACTGTACTAAATTTCTTACAAATTAAAATTATATTTTATCCATTAATATAAGGTTTTTTCAAAACCTCCAAATATTACCTGTAAAGAAAAATTAAATTGAAATTATGAACTAAAATACGATTGCGAGCTTCGCTATAGGTACAGAGAAATCCATAACTAATGCAGTACCTACACGCATATCAACTGGTCGAATAAACTCTCATAAGCCTTTGAACTCGTATATTGCCGATTAAAAAGGCTCGCCCAAAATAACTCAAGCAAATTGCTCAATGAAAGCGTCAGATCTCTGTGGGAGCCCACGCGTGGGCGACGCTGGTCGTGGGAGAAGGCCACCTCCCACATGAGGGTAGACATGTCACCTGCACCGTCGCCGTAGGTACCACGTTTCCCTTCGGCGACATATGGTCAGCACTTTCGAACGACTCGAACAAGATGTCAATGGCGTGATAGACGCATGTTGTTATGGAGATACCTATACGAGCGCGAATGCGTGTATGAAAATGTCCACTAAAAGGCATTAAATAGGAAACGCGGTTGTTGTTTAATTCTACCTTAGATTTGTATATCTTACTCAGTTTGTTGCTACTTTACGGGTTTTAACATAATAAAAAATTACTAATTCTTAACACCAAATATTAACCAAAAAAATTTATATAGATTTTATGTAGTACCTGATCATCTGACTCACTGACCAATGTGCCGAGAACTGAATTCCTGGAAATGTCTAGTTCGCCCGCAGGTGGTCTTAAAGATGTAACATTCAAAATAAGTGCAAATAAAGGTGCCGTACGCCTATAGCTCCACTTAATTTATCGTATCGATGCCATAATATTCCCTACGCTCTTAGCAATACAGACTAAAATCTATTTACTGCGAGGTTCGAAAAGGAAATTAGGTTGCACCTTATGGAATCTCGTCAAATATCAAAGGTCTGCTGCGGATTACCTAATCGTGTTAGCATTCTCGCCGAGCCCTGCTTCTACCTACATATTGCGTGCGATTTTTCCTTGCCATGTTGTAAGTAAATTTTAAGTGACGGTCTTATTTTCTAGTAACTAAAGCAACTAAATCGGAGATGTCTTGTTCACGATGTGGGAGATCAGATCACAAGTTTGTAATTAAAGCTACGAACAACCGTGTAAAAGCAAGATTATGACGTCGGTGTTGCAGTAACCGTGTCACTAAACAGTCTTTGATTGCTATGATTATTTATTTTGTAAGGATTTAAAATGATACCAAATTTTACATCTTTACAAAATAAATTCACCAAAGAGGATCCGAACCAACAACGAGTAGGTAAGCCTTACTCACATTAACGATCTTTGTTATTCTTTTGCGCAATAACTAATGAACTGATTTGGTTGGAAATTTGCACCGATATACGTAAGTATATCGTAATCTGCAGTCTTAGCAAGAGGTAGTGCCGTGCTGCATTATAGCGTAATTGGGCAGGCACGACCGGGGAGGTACCTCTCGCTCGCATGATACCAGCGTAAAGTGACATCGGTGTCGCAATAGAAATAATGAAAAAAAAATACCTAAAATAACCTCATTCCACTTAGTTAATAGTTCCATGCCTATCTTATCCTAACACATCTCTTCTAGAATATGTGTAATTACGTATATGCAGTAGTGGAAACGCATACGTATAAGCTTGTGACATTATCATTAGAAGTTAACCGGCTGAAGTCAGATGTGATAAGAGAGAGCGCAACTCATGCGAGCTAAAGAATTAACACAGAGTTATCTATCCCACCTCTGCTCCCAGACCAACTCCAATAGATATTGTTCGGTTGTGGATGCTAATTCTGTCATCCGCTGAGGCGCGCGACGGCTGCGAATTGCGTGATGGATACATTCAGCAATAAAAATATCTTCGATTTCTCGCCGCGCAAACTACGTCACATCCTACTGTTCATGCCAAATGGTACAATGAATGACATACCCAAATAGCTGGCTATTGTGTACGCCGATCGCGTCCCTATATCGAGAGAACGACGGCCTAAAACCCGGTGTGGTCATCGTATTGTGTTCGGCGCCGCGTTATCAGTACAGAACAACATTTAGCCTATTTTATGCACTCGAATACCAGCACATGATAAATAGACCAAATCTAGATGTACATGTAGGTGACTAGCTGTGACTGCTGAGCTAGCGTGGACTTCAGAGAAGACGTGGACAAGTTAGCATTTATATAGCTTATGTGATATTCTGATACATAAGCTAAAAAAATTGCCAAGTTCCATCAATATCCGTTCAGTAGTTTTGGCATGATTTAGTAACAAACATCCATACATCCCATACCAACTTTATATTTATAACATTTGTAGGATGTTGTAGCGGACAAAACGTCTGTCCACTTCACCAGCGCTTCATCTGAAATTAAAGATTCTGGTAGTTTTTCTCTTTTTTAGTTCATGTGGTCCTTCTTTTCTTCTTAAGTTTCTTTGTTCTCATTTCCTTTTTCAAAACTGATTACTACTCTTTGTATCAACGCCTTGCGGTTTCACTCTCGTAACTCCGCTCCTATTTGTCCTTCCTCGATGAATAGTGTATCTAACACCCAACATAGCACGTTCAACGGTCCGTTGAGCCATTGCAAACCTCCAATGGACGACAGCCGTAGATCTTTTTATATTATTATATAATATTTGTGAACATAATTTAGGCAAACTTTTTAAATTGAAAATGAAAGTTTTATTGACAACGGAAGCCGTTATATATAGACTTTGATATTAAGAGATCTACGATATTTTATGAGTTATGGTCAGATTTTGAAAATGTGGTAGCTGGTACTTGGTATTAGTCATAATAATACATTCCAAATTTATAAACATCATATCTTCTCGTGTTTAAGAGGCAATATTAAAAATGTCGTAAAAACGTATATATTTAGTAAAGCAATAACACTACCGGCAAACTGGATGTCGTTTTTGCAGCTGACGATGCTGCAGCTGTGACACAGCTCTGGTCAGACAACACTGAACCACTGGCTAGAGCAGATGTAGCACTGGACCAATTTTCCGGAAAGGACACGTTGCGTGCGTCTGGAATTGTAAAACTAAATACGCGTCACTCGTTTGTATGCTTACTGCTTTTTTTATAGAATAGGGGGTAGACAAGCAATCGGAGCTTTTCTACGACTACCCACGCCCATGAACAACAGCATAATTACTATGCCGATGCGTTGCCCTCCTTTTAAGTCAACTCCCCCAATGGGGCAACGGTTACTCAAAAGTCGCACGAAACGCGACACCGTAGGTGTCACTTTACGGCGGTATCAAGAGAGCGAGAGGTACCTCCCCGGTCGTGCCGGTTCAATTTCGTTGTAATGCAGCATGGCACTACCTCTAACACAAGTATTGCTTGGATTATGTACTTAATTATAATCATTATTTTTGTGGCAGTTTAATTGGCAATTAATTAATTACTATTTACAAAGTGTGCGCTGATATACATCATTGTTACGTGTGAGCGTGTGCGGGGCTGCGTCGACCAGTCAGCTCACGTGTGAAAACGTTTAACACTGAGTTTGTAAACTCGACACGTGTAATTTAATGTACTTCTTAAATATGATGACATTAATTGAAGATTTGTTGATTTTTAGATGTTTAATCAACTTATGGTTAACTAATGGTAAAGAAACCAGTACTGTTGCCGTTTTTATAAACTATCGATGAGATATCTCCTTATATATTAAAACAAAGCTTTCTCTCTGTATCTGACCGTTTTTTTTTTCAAAATCTACTGAACGGAATTTCATGTGGTTTTCACCCTTGAACAGCGAATCCCGAGAAAGTGTTTATAAACATACTGGCGAAGCTGGGCCAGATAACTAGTGTGATCATAAAGACGTTTGCTCAAGAATACATGTGCTGTTAAATGCAGTTTATTTAAAAAAGCATATTATGGACTTTTTTGCTACTTTTAAAGCCTTATTATAGGTACAAGTTAAGAATAATATGTGAAACATAAAAGGTCAACGTGATTAATCAGAGTATAATTTCAAATTGTAAATGTTTCGAACATAATAAATAGCGAAAATTTAAATGTTTGTCAATCATGCCAAAACTACAATCTTGTAGTTTATGTGCGAGTAACATATAGAAATACTAACTCTTGCACATGGTACTCTCTGTGGGTTAAATTGTGTATATATGTATATATGTAAAATAAATGTTATGAACAGGAGCATTGTAGCTCCTGCCGACCACGCCACGTGTTGTGGGTCCGCGCTGTTATCATACTTCGTAATTGTAATTAATGTAAATAAATCGAGCTTATATTTAAACAAACCTTTACGTCGCGTATGTGCTTTTTTTTAATATCGGTCCAGTAGTTTCGGAGAGTATCAGCCAGGCGTTATAAAATATAGCAGACATATGTAAATGATTTAACAATCAATTAATTATGTGTAATCGAAAGGAATGAATAGCGATATTGTCTACATTTGTAAAATGTTAATGGCATGAAAGCCGGAAGTGACGTCACGCTCACTCAATCCGAATTGCCTTAAATATTATATCTTCAGCTTTATAATGTTAGGAGAAATTTAAACTACTTTTATGAAGAAAAAAAAATAGTACGCCGCACACACAAGCGCGCGCTAAATTCCGAGCGACAGCGGACAAACACGTTTTTGCACGCACTTTCTTTACTTTCTCGCTGCGGCCTTGTCTCGAGATCTGCACTTGTTCTCTAACGTCTTCCTTGTTGCGTTCAAAGTGTTGTTCTTTTTACCTGACTGCCCATAAGGACTGTCATGTATTTGGAATACATGTATGCGAGTTTCTATATTCCATCAAGTTAGCAAGTCTGAACGTATTTGTCCTCACATCATCACGGGACATAGCTAGTGTAAGGTAACCATGTTTCGTGGTATGATCGTGACAGGAGTCAGATTGCAGCAGTTATTAATACTTTTTTAGTAAAACGGTTTTAAATGGTGGTATTTTATTACAGCAGTGCTGCCAACTGTTCACTTTTAAATTTTTTAATATTTAATGAAATATTTTACAAGCGTTTATGTCGTACAATACTTTCTTTTAAGACAATAAAATTATATTCGACTGCACCGATTTTACATGCATTTGAATAATTATTGCCGTTAACTATCACTTTTACGGTTTACACCTCAGCGTAGGTGTTAATTTAACGTTACCTGTAAGTGAAATATTTACTTACTTAGGAAATAAATATGTTTTTTACCTGCTTCAGATCTATACTTTACATATATATATATATATATATATATATATATGTTATATGTATAGCTGTCGGCCTGTCGGCTAATAGGAGGAAATAAAAACAGAAATGTTAAATATAGATGCAAGCGTTAGGTATATACATATTATAGTATTTTAGATATCAGTTTTCCGCAAATAGGTGTGACATCAACCCAGTTAGTGTCTATTCCGTTGTCGTTACATTCTAACATATTCTCAATTTTTTTGTACTACCGATCGGCTTCGCCCGTGAAATAATACTACTGCCCGGATTGCTGTCTTAACATATTATGCATAAAACTTTTTCGGGATTGGCTCACATCCAGTGATGATTAAAAGTCGGTACAATAGATTTTGACAAAATCCATTACATACGAAGAAACAGCTATTGGGGACTTTCTTTGTTAACATTTAAAGATCTTGGGAATGTTTATCGCGTTAATACGATGTAGCATGCACTAGCTTTTCACATAAAACTGTAGCCATGTTGTTGCATGCTGTGGCCACGCGGCTCGTATACCGATGTCATGTAGCGACTTGAAATGTTGACATTTATCTGTGCATTCCATTGCGAGCGTTTTTGTAAACACCTATACGGCCGTCTGCAGAAAGATGTCCTGCCGTCATGTGTTACCTGTTAGAATACTGTTATACTGTGTTAGGAACTGTTTACTATCCTTATCGTATCCGTAAGATGTAAGGTACTATACTACTGCATGCACTAAGTACTTAGTAGGTACCGCTGTAAAGTGATTACTGAGCTGTGGCGCTCTGCGCAGTTAATAAAGACCTGGCGCCTCTGCTGCATGTCCTACAGTCCTGCGAATGTTCACTACGTGATATTACTGTTAATCCGAAAATTGCTTTCTATACAATACATTTTGCATTCATATAAACAAAACAATTTATCCCAGTATTAATAAATGTATCTTTATCTGCAGGTAAACGGTGCATTTACAATCATTTTACTTCAACGATGTGCCTCAAAGGTCAGTTAACACTATACAGCGGGTTATTTCGGAATGAAAAATAATTCTTTTGATAAAATTATTACTTTTTACAATGGACCTACTATGAGAATTTTTAATTGAAGGCCAAAGTTTTTACGTGACTTTTTATCAACTATTGTCCAAATGATCAAGGTATTTCAGGCCAATATCAAAATACACACTTAACATTACTTAAAGATATGTATGCACTTGTGTAACTTGGAATGATCTTTCCAGCTAAGGGACGCTTTATACTGTATGTTTTTATGTTGGTTGTTATCTACTGCGTTTGGGTAGGACGCGTCATGAAAAGAAATGTACGAGAATTGCCGCACAGTCCTGGTCCAGTTCAATGTTCTATTTACTTCTGAACAGTTCAGGTTTCCGGTAGGGATCAGACCATTGAACATGTTATAATGATACTACACGTACTTGAACTAGGCAATAGACTTAGTTCATTCACTGGTGACGTGTGTGTCTGTTCTGCCACAGAACTACGCTGCAGGGTCCACTTACGTAATTTTCAAGAACTCACTGAAATAGTATAATATCTAAAAAAATAATTAATCATTATAAGTATACGAGTACTTACTTGTCCACCGCGTCTTATTTGAAATATGTCCAATGTATCTTTTCTGTTTTTTTTTCTTTTCTAACTAACTTTTCCAACCGCTAAAGTAAGAGTTTCCTTGTTAGGGCAATATGCCTATTGACGACGAGGAGATACAACCAGTGGACTCAACGGCGCGATAAGCGAGGTATTCAAATGTGTTAGACATGTAATCGCCATGTAGCCCATGAGGTAGTTCAAGGGACAATATAATCAGCGCGTAGCTGTCAACTTGTTTTTTCCCGACTGCCTCACTAGGTTGGAAGTGTCCAGCGCGTGTATGTGTGGAGGCCGAATGAAAACAAAGTATTGGTCGACCGTTCACCAGGTGTGAAGACGGTCTCCGTGCAGTAGTTGGTCCGGGATGGATGCGAGTAGCAAGAGATCGACCGTCTTGGCGTACATTGAAAAAGTTCTATGTCCAGCAGTGGACGGACAAGGGCTGATAATTATGATGATTGCAGGCGACGGCCTGGATGCTTACCTGCTGCTGCTTGACAGACTTCAGTGTATGAGGTGTTGCTAGGTTCCTTTTGATCAAACGAGTCGCACGGGGCACAGGCATATTTACATATGTTGGAGACGGTCGAGCTGTCTGTTACTCAACGTAGGATAGGTTACTATAAACAATAGGGCATCAAACCAAGTGCCTCTGATGTGCGTACGATTTCAACTGGCCACAGATTCCTCAAGAACGTCACGTCGCGTTCGCTTTTATATGATGTTATATGGTGGTATGTACGTGTAACAGGTCGGGGGATACGCCGGGCTCCCCCACGATGCGAGCGTTGTGCGGGACAACCTCATTTGTGGAGGTGGTTAGAGGACCGAGTACCCGTCCATGTGCACTGCTGATTACAGTTCCGGGGACCTCACTAATGGCGGCACCGAGGGTTCTCTTTTATTCGTAGGTACGAGGGCCGTATCGTCGTTCTATTCGGATGCAATGCCAATAACATCACCTCCTAATTTGGCTGATGTTTTCCGGATGATAAGAGTAGTAATTTGCATTTGATTGACCTTGTGTGTCATCTCTGTCACTACTATACCCCATGATGAACAATAATAACGGAAATGTCATTAGACGAGGTAGTTGTGGCACGCGGCGTTGCCTATCCAGTTGAGTGTGAGTTATCTCATAGTTGTTAATAAGCAATGAGATGCTACATCTGCGCGCTGCTACGAACCTCCTTGCATCCGCCATTACAAGCCAACTTAACTTGCTACAGCACGGAAATTGTTCACTTCCTCATAAAATTCTCTTACAAAAATCATTATGTAACCACTAATACAATAAAAATATAGTTTTACCTAGCAGCGGCTCAGGTTTTTCTTTGGGCTAGTAAAAGCGTTTACGGATAGGAGTTTGTCGAGGGTATAGAAGATTTCTATACTGGTGCAGTCTAAACGGCGGGACTGATTTTAACATACGAGGAGTCGTTAGATTCGTCTTATTAAAGCGAGTAACATTCATTTAATATTTTTAATAGAATAGGGGGGCAGACGAAAAATCGGAGCCTCCCTACGACTATCGACGCCCATAAACATCCACACAAATACTAAGCCGATGCGTTGCCCTCCTTGCCCAACCCGGGGGGTTGGGGTGGGGACCCCCCAGTGGGCCACCGGCTACTCATAAAACGAAACGCGGCACTGAAAATGTCACTTTACGGCGGTATTATGTGAGCGAAAGGTAGAGGATGTAGTGTAATGCACTATGCATGGCACTACCTCCTCCTATGCAGCATGGACTACCTCCTCCTATGCAGCATGGTACTACCTCCTTCTATGCAGCATGGCACTACCTCTGCCTAAAATATATGCAGAATGTTTTTCAATTTTAATGGTTATTTCTTCATACTACGGTAAATGATTATACGATTCTTACGTGACACATGAAATACTAACCTAAGAGTTGCAACAGACCGTGACGGCGCGGCTGTGCCA
>JAFELO010000806.1:102016-155014 GCA_017140195.1 Eumaeus atala
GTACTCGCAGCTACTTCTCCGTCCCACTTCTCTTCTAATACGAACGAGTACTCGAAGCTACTTCTCCGTCCCACTTCTCTTCTAATACAAACGAGTACTCGCAGCTACTTCTCTGTCCCACTTCTCTTCTAATACGAACGAGTACTCACAGCTACTTCTCTGTCCCACTTCTCTTCTAATACGAACGAGTACTCGCAGCTACTTCTCTGTCCCACTTCTCTTCTAATACGAACGAGTACTCGCAGCTACTTCTCTGTCCCACTTCTCTTCTAATACGAACTAAAATGTAATGATTAGCCATTAACTGAAGGGAACAGGCGAGCCTACGAACAATGGCAGCTTGCTTACATTATTCTTGTAAACATCCATTATTATTAATATCAGCAACTTGTAAACGAATGTTATGGCTCAGTTGATAACGAGACATTACCCGCGTCTAGCGCCAGAGGTCGCGGGTTCCAATCCCGCCTAGGTCCTGGATGTTGATATATGTATGGTATGTATTTCTATAATAAAAAGTATAAAATATAAAATTTCTTAAATTCATAAATACCGATAAATACATCGTCCATTGTCCAGTAACACAAGCATTTTAAGGCATTTAGCACTGGACTAGGCTAACGGGAAGTAATAAGTCCACAGATATTATTATTATTGTATTATATAAAACTCCATGACCATTAGCTGTGAGCAGTACCTTGATTGAATAAACAATTATTAATTCTATGCGGCATTGAGCACCCGTGGTGCCTGAATTTAGACTACAACGAATATTGAAATTTATAATTTCTAATAAGATATTGTTTTCAAAAAAATTATACAGAAGTCAAGTCGGCGAGTTCGTGTGCTAGTAGGAAGAAATCTCTATAACTAATAAATATCGTTCAGAAACATATAGGTACGTCCATAAAGAGCTGAAATTAATGTCCAATCGCTGCAGTCTGCAGTCCCTTGGTGCGGAGCAAAATTTCTGTGTCAAACTTCTGTGTAATCGCAATCAAAATATAATAATGAATGCGCTCGATGAGTACCTAATATAATGTTTAGGCATTGGAATACAAGGGAATTTCTCGTACATTTTTCCCGTTCGATGCAAACCATACTATTTGTCACCTGTCAAATACTAAGGTATGCAAATTGCAATCTGTGCGGAGGGCTGTAAGCTGAATTTCATGAATTTCGGTACAATGCCTCCACACGTTCCTCGCACAGAACCCTACGTGCTTGAGACCGATGCAGACATGACCGGTTTTTCATCGAGGCTTACAAACGAAGTGAAGACAATACCCCTCGTACCTACGTCTCGTCTGTCCGTCCCTGCGACAATGGCGCGGAGTAGTTTACATTCACATCACAGACGCGCACACTATTTATAACAATGATATCCTCCGTGGTTACTAAAATAATGGCCCGACCTTTTGTTTCCGCCAGACCCCTTGGGCTCTGTTATTGATTGTTATTGAATGCTTAGTGGACTGTGGCAATGGCGGATCTAGGAGGCCGTCATGTACACGTCTAGGCCGGTGCATTGCGGGTTATGTTTACTTAAGGAAGAGTGTTATTGTAATTTAGTAAGAGGTAGTGCCATGCTAACGCATCGGCATGGCAATTATGTGGTTGTTCATGGGAGTCGGTAGTCGTAAAAAGCCTCCGAATGTTCGTTTGTCTGCTGTATTGTCCTCCTACACTGATTTCGGCCACGGCGCCACCTGCACAGGGCATAATATTATTTTAGTGCAGGTTTGTGTGCAGACACATGTGCACTCTCTATTCACTCATTCTTAGCTTTACCTGACTCTCCTGCCTGACTCCCGACGGTTATTGGAAATTGAATAATTCTAATAACACATGGGACTGACGAACTGGCAAACCCGGGCAGAACGTCTGAGATTGGACATGCTTCACTAGACCACGAGGCTCTCATAAAAATATACTATGTATTTAGAATAGTAAAAAGCTTATACCTCGCTACAAAGCCAATAACCTCATAGTCCTTTTAAAGGTTTTACACTCATAGTGTTGAATATTCAAACGTGATAATAAAATTTACCTTCTGCGTTCTAGAACGCCTTCGTACACCCACTAGCCACGCCTTATATCGAACGCTAAATGACGATAAACGCATTTATTATAATTATTTAATTATGTATTATTGTTTAAAGTGTTTAGAACTACAGAAGAACAACTTCTATTTGCTCCGCAAGAACGACTATTACGTTGGGTATTAACTCGGGAATTTGAACACTGTTGTCTGGACAAGTGACAGGACCATCCAGGTCCATCATTATTATCATCAGGCAGAAGATGCCAACTGTGGGACATATTCTTCCCGTGGCTCCTAGCGATCTTGTCCTAGTCAATAGTCCAATGTAAATTGCCTGACTTCTTTCAACCAATTCACCTGATTTGTGAATACTTTCAGTACTATGTCGTTTACTCTCGTTCACATGCGCGCCACCGAATTTGGGATCATGTTTCGCGGACAAACACCAAGCATAGCTCTCCGACGCACGTTGGCTAGTTCTGAGCTTGTTTACTGGGCTTACATTAGCAGCCTGATCTAGGATCGACAATAATCCATCGACACAAAAAATATAAGCCACATTTCTGTGGTAGTTCTTTCATGTATCCATTTTTTGATTAACGTCGCGCTGTTAGTAAGAGACAGAGCCGGTAATGACTTGTAGATACCACAACAGACAGCCCTCTCGCCAACCGCAAGAAACACCAAGGGATACCTCATACTCATCACCATACTCCTTCCATCACACCTTCGTATTGTGAACGAGAGCTATCTTTGTGGCGACCCGATTCATCATCAATGCAGCATTGCCACTGCCTATTACAGCGTCTGATTCAATTATTAATAAGAGTATTTTTTCGATCGTTATGTCACCGTGACCGTCGACCAGGTAGCCAACCGCGTCGGTCGGAACTCGAACGAAAACGAAAACAAGGTCGCTACGGAGCGCTAGCATTTGGGTTATAGATCCACACTTTTTGTCATCTCGCTTTATCTCGCTCATGATGTTTTCATTTGATGTAATTTAAGATGTTAGATTCGGATTTGCTGGCTTTTAGGTGCAGCTTCTGAGATTAGTCTTTGAGCAGGTAGTAAGTAAACACCATACAGACGTAGCGAGCGATTGCACCGTTAGAAAGGTGTGTCTTGGCGACCAGTAGCGACAGGCCCTTGGGACTAAGACGGTCTGCTCGTGATCTGTTGAATGGTCACCATCATCAGCAGCCTGAGGACCGCTACTGCTGACACACGGGCCTCACCAGACAGGAGCGTTGCACACGTGGACCACGAGCCCCTTGCGTCCTGTGGACTCCTGCCGACGAATGAATGACCATTGATCGTATCAGGAAGAAAATGAGCACCAAGTTTTCGTAACGAAGCATATTTATTGTAGAGAACTCTTGAAGAGTCGCCATAATATGCTCACCACACGTTGTACAGTTCGTCGTACCAAATAGTTTTGATTTTGAAAACGCTTGTGTTAGCAGGAAAGGAACTTAAAAAAGTTAGAGATGAAAATAACGTCTCGCATATTTGTGATGACAGCCAAGCCACAGTCGATTGCGTAGGCCGTAGACCTACCTTTGACTCTTCAGATCAAATGCCACGAAGACAAAAGCGTGATCTCGATGTTACGACACTGCGTTGCCTCTTGGCGTAATAAACATTGTACGGTGCTTATCTCAATTAGAATGGAAAACATTGTGAGGGGAAAATCCTTTACGTGATAAATGATTGATGTTTAATAGATGGCTCATGTAAGTAGACGTTCCCATGAATATTGCTTGTTTTTTACTGCTGCGAGTGATTCACTTAACATAACATAAATAACTTTTAGTTGAATCTTTTATGCTTTGTGTTGCCTTTTCTAAGTTTCCGCACCACAAAAGAAAAAGCACAACAGTTGTAGCTGTCGAGGAAACCTAAAGGGTATTTCCCGATGTTCTAAAACCGCAAAATTTGACGGGAAGTGATACAGATGATACAGATAAAATAAAAAATCTGAAACTAGGCTATTTATAGTTAAATTACAGCAAAAAAAAACCATTACAACATATATGTTTGGCCTATTTCATACAAAATATAAATAAATTCATACTCAGTGCATACGGGACAAAAATTATTTTTTTTTAATTGCCATCCCGGCAAGACTTCATACAGTTGGCTCAATGATTTACGTAGAGCTGTAAATTAGAACTGTATACGCTGCTACTACTATCATCATCATCATTATCAGCCCTTGTCGGTCCTCTGCTGGACGCAGGCCTCTTTCAATGAATGCTAAAACGACCGATCTCCTGCTACTGGCATCCATCCCGGACCAGCTACTGCACGGAGATCGTCTTTCCACCTGGTGAACGGTCGATTACTAACTACTACTATATACCAATTAAACTTTAATTTTATGACCTAAAGTTATTAAGTTTAAATATAGACCTAAAAATCACAAATCAATCCTCTTTTTTTTTGCTGCACGTTTTCGATATTTTTGACGATAAAATGTTCCCTAGATTGGCTAACGTGCGAGAGCCGAGAACCGTAATCATATAAGTTTCTAGTATAAAAAGCCTTTAAGTACCAGTGGCTATTCCAATCCCGGTACTGACTACAGATATAACTAGTTATTTAATTGGGTTGCCGGATTTCTTCGGAAATGAGACGCGGTATGTTCTTCCGTCTCGTTCCTTTGTTGGTCAGCGGAGTTCCGGCTAGCGTCTGTCCTTGTCGCTCTTCCCCCTCCCCTTTCGGATTCACCTGTTGACACACATCTCTGGGTGCTTTCTAATTTCGCTTATCTCGTGTAAGGGCGACGCTCCATTGCCTTGTACGACCGACAGGCGACGTGGACTTGTTAAGCTTTCATCATCATCATCCCTTATGTCGCCTACGACAGTGACACTTGGCCACAGTTTAGGTCTCCTGCATCGAAAGTGTAATTTGCCAACAAGGTGTCTAAAGTACAAGACCGGATGGCTCACGGTAACTACAGGAATTTTGACCAATGTTCAAAGAACACCAAATCTACAAGACACCAATGTGCTACCTGGGCCAACTACAACACGGGGAACGTCTTACTAAAAAAAAATGCAAATTGTGTCTTCTAATAGCAGAATAAATACATTTTTTATCCGACTGTGTAATGCGTTACGAGTATGACGTGACAATGAAAACTACCGAAAAAAATTATATTGATTGCGCAATATTTTACGAAGAGGTAGTGCCATGCTGCATAGACGGAGGTAGTGCCATGCATAGTGCATGACACTACATTCTCCTATGCAACGGAATTGGGCCGGCACGACCGGGGAGGTACCTCTCGCTTACATACCGCCGCAAAAATGACATCTTCAGTGTCGCGCTTCATGTGGCTTATGAGTAGCCGGTGGTCCATGGGGTAGGGGGGCAGTTAGGAGGGAAACGCATCGGCATAGTATTTTTGTGGTTGTTCATGAGCGTCGGTAGTCGTAAAAGCCTCCCAATGCTCGTTTGTCTGTTGAATTGTCCTCCTACCCTAATTTCGGCCACGGTGCCACCTGCGCAGGACATATATATATATAGGCTCCGATTGCTCGTTTGCCCTCCAATTCTATAAAGAAATATATTATTTCCTGAGAGATTGTCAATACTCAAGATTAACTTTAAACTGGTACAAGTTTCATCTCCAAGCCGCTCAAAAATCACAAACTGAGGAAACCATACATATAGACTCACGGCATATGTTTATTAATTACACTCGCGCTCGTAATACCCGTGACCAACATACTTGCATTAGGAAAGTGTATGGTTTTCATCGCGTGCGTTGTGGTCACTGCAATAAAAAGTGTCAATTTATATGCTGAAGTAAAGTTTGTGAAGTGTCGATAAATGAGGTTGATTGGTCCATTGATCATCATCCTTTCATCCATCCTCGGTGCGCAGCGTGAAACAACCCTATTCTCATAATAATATGCTATATGTACACCACGTCTTGGACTTGTTTGTGTCTTATTTTTACAAACAAAAGATATATAAGATAAAAGACAGGACAGGCGATTTTGTTCACACAAGTAGCCACGAGCAGACTTATCACCGCTCACGAGGTTTGAACAAGGAAACAATAAATGAGTTCGGTGTGCTGGGCGTCTACGATATTGTTCGTGTGGTTTGTTGCGGTGCTTGTATTATTGAAACTGAAATCCGCCTATGGTAAACAAACGGTACCTCTGTAGGAGGTAATGCCATGACGCATTACGCTGGTAAATGCACCGGTACGACCGGTGATGTGCCTTCAGCTCACACGACACCTCTGCAGAGTGACAACGATGTCCCTTTCGTATGATGTGTGACTCTTCCGTAGCCCATTGGAGGGAGACTGAAGAGCAAGCACTACGTCTGTATAACAATTATAGAAAAGGCCTTAATGCTGAATTAGCTGAAACGGCATATAGTCCCTAAAACTTAGTCAAATGCAACATATGTTTTATAAAATAGATAAGCCAGGATTAGGCACACGTTAAGGTAAACGCGTTGAATGCGCTCGGAACAAGTTGGAAGCCGCAGCAGCGCAGGAAGGGGAGAGACGGCTGCGCTATAAAATGCTCCACTAAATGACATTCATAAGAAAACAGAAAACCCGACAATTTCAAATTTTATGTTCCAATTGTCGTTCGCTTCATCAAGAAATCTAACAATACCCCATACGTAAATTCGTCAAGCCGTTCAGACGGCGGCAATGAACATAGAAATCTATGTAAACACATACATAAGTTTGAAAAACATTACCCTCATAGTTTTATCTATCTCGGCTTAAGAGATATAAACCTGTAAACACTGACGAAACTTGACAAGAGCCCTGTAAATGGAGACTGTTGGATCTCTTTTTGAACAGAGATCCAGCATTCTCTTGACCGCATGAGGTCGTACACTATGAGGTATGCCTAGATTTACGCGCGCATTGTTTGGCTGGCTAGTCTCAGGAACTACTGGTATGATTTCCAAAATTATTATGGTGCCACATAGCCCGAAACCGAACTTTCGGCCTATTTCTCAGTTTCTCACGTGTTCATACTTTTAACTCTTAATGTGAATGTCTACACTAGATTTTATTGTTTATAAACATGATTAATTAGTAAGCAATTTAGCTGTAAATTACAAATTTACGGGTATTTCATTAGGTTAGGTCTCTTACCAGTAAGAGGGCGACAACGGTTCGAGCCTTGTCCTGATAATCCGACTCAGTAGCTTAGGGGTGAACCGAGACACCTTGCGCGAAGCCAATTGAACACAGAACAGCTCTTTGTACCGCACCTATGAGAAGACGGGATTTAATGATGATGATGACGACTTAGCCCTGATAAAATCTCGGCATCAGAAATCCCAAGTCGCAGTGCCCTTGCGGCCATTGCGTTCGGTAAACTAAGTACCCGCGTGTGGAACTCGCATGACTTAAAACTGTAAACGAAGGTGGCTGTATATAAAGCCATAGTTATTCCCGCACTTCTGAATGCCAGTGACAATTGTTGCTGCTACAACAAGGACTTAATAAAACTAGACACACTCCATCTTCGTTGTCTACGATCCGTCCTGCGCATCAAGTGGCAAGAGCGTACACCGAACACAAAAGTGCTGCATGCCAGGTATTGGGGCTCTCGTTATGAAGCAGATGGAGTGGACACGTCTGGCGTATGAACGATGAGATGCTACCGAAAATGATATTCTATTCGGTGCTCTCATCCGGAAAACGGAAGCATGGAAGCCAATATCTCTGTCATAAAGATGTGCTGAAACGCCAACTAAAGCAATGTAAAATACCACCCGAGAGCTGGGATGGACTTGCTTCAGTGAGGTCGGAGTGGCGCTCCACTATACATAAGGGAGTAAATGAATATGAGGAAAAGCGGCTCAGAGATCTGGACGTTAAGCGCCAAGTTAGTAAAGCTGGGCCCAAGCCCGCCTATTCATACAATTATAACGCTGCTGTTCAGCTGTACTGCGCCCCGTGCGACCGTATTTGAAAACCAAGTTTGGCTATGGCAGCCATGTTCGTTTCCACCAGAAAAAAAGGGACAGGCAATTAACAGTAGGAGTCGCCGTTGTCGGATACGACAAGGGCGACATCATCATCGTCATGGAAAGACGGGACTAAATAACCCGAGGAGGAAGGGCTTTTGCGCACGTGGCAGGGGGCAAGGATGTGGCGCTCGCTCTTCCTCCCTCATCACATCGCACGGTCTCAGAGTCAGCGGGGTTGTGCTGTGTGCAATAGTGATAGACAAGACATTTGGCACAATAATGTAGCCGCGAGTCGCACACACTACTGGAGCCCACCCAGTGTCGGTGATGGCGCGTGAATGCGGTTCATCACGTCAGAAAAGGAAGTGTGCAGTGTGGCACTACCTACATAGGTAGTGCCACACTGCATTGTATCGGAATTGGCCCGGCGCGATCATATTTTTTTTATTGCTCTATGCTGACGAAAGTGTGCGGTGCAGCTTCATCAGTTACTATGAGACACGTCGGGCACCGGTCAAGGTGAGAGTGTGTTCGACATCTCCCTGACCACCTTGTGCGTGATTCCCACTTGACCGGTACTTTCTTATTAGGAGTGTGGTCTTTGGCTTCTGAGACAATTTTAACTGTAACAGTAGATCTCCCTCCTCCACTTGTTTGTAACAACAGCAGAGCAAGATTTAAAAAATACTTAATCTGCGAATAGTTGTTCGGAAATGAGAAGGCTTATACTGAGAAATTAACACGTGCTCTTTGGTATAATCTCTCAATCTCATGACATTTGTTCTCGCTCCTGCTGTAATACCGCGAGTACTTCAATTCAGTTCAATGCAGTATAGGTAAGGAACCTATTCTTCGTTTCGTGCGTTCTTTTATATTATCCAATTTATATTATAACTGCCAATTGTTTAAAAAGTATAATATCGCCACAATTAAACACAGTAAAAGCTATACACATTTACAGATTTTTGCTGACAAAGTCAAGTAAAACGTGAAATAGGCAAATACGTCTTATTCTGTAGATTATTTAACTAAACATAAAAAAATAAAGCAAACCTGATCATGCCGGTGAGCGACGATTGATTTGATGATTTGATACCAATAAAGATAGCCACTAATTTACCCAAGTAACGCACGACAGTTCACGAACACGGTGTTTCGGCGCTGCCGATAGTTTCTGCCTATTTTTGGGCCGAAACCGGAACGATCGCCGAAACTATTTTTTGGCCATAACCGAAATTTCGGTCGGAGACTAGACTACTTTGATGTTTTCTGTGAAACACTAGTTTGTCGTACACAGAGTGGCTGGTCACAGCTAGTAAACACTAGTTTGTCGTACACAGAGTGGCTGGTCACAGCTAGTAAACACTAGTTTGTCGTACACGGAGTGGCTGGTCACAGCTAGTAAACACTAGTTTGTCGTACACAGAGTGGCTGGTCACAGCTAGTAAACACTAGTTTGTCGTACACAGAGTGGCTGGTCACAGCTAGTAAACACTAGTTTGTCGCACACAGAGTGGCTGGTCACAGCCAGTACATTTATAACCGAGTGCTCCCCGTCTCCCAGTGCGTAGTAGATAACATGAAGCCGTGTCAGGGGCGGATAGTGACAGCGTGTTTATAGTGGTGCCCTGTTGGCCCGCCGACCCATATGGATGCTGTCACGTTACGGGCCATTTCTGTTCGTCAGTCGCTCTCATTAACGCCATTGGAATTATAAACTGATCGATAAGGACTTAGGGCTATAAAATGCTTATTCGCCTGTTCAGGTTGGATGCTAACAACGATTGATAGTTGGACAGCCAACGCATTTGTCCAAGTATTGGTGGTATTGAGGCACAAAGAGCTTCGTGCTTATATCATTGTCAGTGACCAGCGTAGAGCAGTGGACGATTTCAATTATCTATTCATATTGCAATCGTCGCAATTTATAGCTAGTCAAAGACGGATCAAAGAGCTCATAAAACTCTTTGATCGTTCTCCAGAACGTGGAGTTTTCGACTGATGCATTAATTTATCCTGGTATAATGGCAACTTAGCTACAGACATTTCTTAAGTTTACATTTATGTCGCTCACCGAAAACATACATATCATATCCCAGTTTCTTAAAAAAAATACCGGTAGTTCTGTTTCGGTTTCTTTGCAACATCGTCGGTCTCAGTAATACATATTAATAATAATAACATGTGGACTTATCGCACCACGTTAGCCTAACCGCGTACTAAGTACCGTGAGGACTTGTTTTATAGATACTAGGCCAAGGAATTATATTTATTATTAGGTATTTTTAAATTTAGAGAAATTATTTGTATATATTGAAATTTTTTATTATAGAAATGTATGTAAGACATAGATAACCCATCTATGATCTGGCCGGGATTCCAACCTGCGACCTCTTGCGAAACATGGACAGCATACCCGCTTATGATTCCATGTGATAGTCGGTTATCGCAGATTCGTCCTAGAGTCAAATTACCTCATCAAATATACATAAACTGCCTCTTGTATTTCAGCCTTTGTGTATAAATTGGTCACATTTATGTCGACTCCACCACTTCCACTACCAAATAGCGCTAGTATTTAGCTTCAAAGTGGATAATTCCTGTGCATTACACGCTTAACAGCTGATGAGCAGTTATACCGTTGCTCAACATCACTCAGACACATATTGATGCCGGAACTAAAGTCCGCAAGGAACCCTGGAGAGTGCATGCTAGTAATATCATGGTGCCGCTAAGAAGATGCTGATGCTACATGTCTGGAGACGAGATGTCCTCCTGAAGGACTGAACATGGTCAGATGTAGAATACCAATAGAAGACGCACACCCTTGTGCCCAGCGTGCGTTTATTCAGTTGTTAAGCCACAACTAGTCAAGGCCATGAGCGCTACACATCAAACGTAGTGTGTTTACGTATTCACTATCGCAAGTAGCGTAATTAACACTTCCACCGGCCAAGGTCGCCGGTTCCACTCGCGTTGAAGGACCATTGTTACCTGTACTGGACCCTTCACAAAGCGAGATGGGCGACGGCCATCTTGAATCATTAGACCATGTCGCTTGATCAGTGAAGAAAACATTCTTATCTGACTTGACCAACGCATATTTTTCATCGGAAGCCTTAAAAGCCACTAGCGATCACTAGTAGGTTTGACTTATCTAAGATGTCGTGGGCAGACCTGAGAGCCCGGTACCTACCGGCACCTGCGTACCTGGTGACGGTACCAAATATACTATATTGCTGTGTTGTAATTTTTTTTAAAGTCCGTATTGCGGCGGAAATTTTCGTCGTCTTCAAGTGTGACATGTCTGTGACCCATCTCTGTTAATATTTTACATGAGACCACATGTTTGTTGTAGACTTAAAGGTTCAGGTAAGTAGAGGGTACCCACGCCCACCATCCATGCAATCGAAGGGTACGCAGAAGCCCCGTCCTCCTATACCCATCTTTGATTTAGCTCTTTCGTCAGTATACCCTACGGATGTCTGAATTACCACTTCGAATATGATCCGCGAACCAAGAATAGCAATGCAATATACATACAGATATGTGCAGAGCTCGATCGCTTCGGTATGCACAACATCCGACAGCCGTGACGTTAGCGCACTCATCCTGTGGCTGCTCGGGAAAACTCCAACAAAACAATATTTAAATACGCAACAGATATCTGCACATTAAACACATAATCATACGTCATCATATGTCCGCCTTAGCTTGACATAAGCAGTTTTTCGTGAATGCCGAAACACTGCAAATCCAAATAAACAATAAATTGTAAACACTAGTTTTGTAAGTTTGCTCAAACGTAGGTAACAAAATAAACTGAAAGATAGCGCGGTTTATTTAGATTATATATTGCGAGATAAACAAGTAGTTGGAGCGTAAGTAGTCACCTAATGGATCATAACAGAGGACGTAGGTAGAATTGACATCTTTGTCCTGACTCAGCAACCCAAATGGTCACTGACTCATGAAACTGCATGAAACGATGTTACTTGTACAGCCTCCCCGGCACTTGAGCTTATGCTACCGAGAAGTTCATCCTGATGTAGTACAAGAGGAGTGTTTGGCTACTTGTGTGATAGGAATTGTCGCCGTCGTTCTAGTGTGCTTGTTTAAAAAATACCGCTAGACTCCACATTGTTGAGTCATACATTATTTTATGAAGTGTACAGAGACCGGGATTCATATAAAATTAAAGAGCATTGTGTTTGCCAATAGCCAATTAACCCGCTTACACTGCACTTAATCTATTGCCTGCTGATCTGTGGGGTATTAATAGCACCGGACAAGACCTCTATATGTGATTGGACGTAACCTTAACATCAATGCACATTGTTACATTCTACCCGTAAATAATTGTATTTAACTTACTGGATGTCTCCCACCTGCTTTGAGATAATCACAACCCAGGCTACACAAATTCATCTATCATGTGAGCGAGAGGGCCCTGTCCTTCCGTTAGAGATGACGATGGCGAATTTAAGAGATACTGCGAATGACACTGACAACACTTATTATATAAGAAAGGATCAAATTGTTTGCTTCACTATTGTCTGGCCGAAGATGTCAAGAGTCTTCCCGCAACGTGTTTGTAAGAGGAGAATATAATGAATCTGTCTGTATCTCTTCAGGGTGGAGGGTGATTTGCCGTTCGGCTGGTGCATGTACACGATCAAAATATTTTAGTGCTCGTAATGTACGGAAATTGTATTAATGGTTTTGAAGGTCTATGGTCGGCAATGACGGTAGTTAAATGGAAGTATCTTAGCTGCACGTGGAATGACACAATGAGGGTACAGCGCTCTGCAATTCGCCGTATACAATATAAATAGACTCATCTTGCACAGCGATACTGTCTCTTTACAGCCCAAGCCAAACTCTGCTCGACTTGGAACCGTTCCAATGGTGTCTGTAAAAGTATTTGATATTTTTTACGAGCACATGAAAATAGAATGTGTGAAAATGATATTTGAATCTGCTTAGGTGTACATTTAGTCATACAAGATGGCGCTGACCTTCGATGGACTTTTTAACGGCAGCGTTACCGGAGGTATTGTAAGAAAAAGGGAATAAAAGAGAAGACACGGTATATATTAAACGCGTGTCGACGCGTGACTGGAGTTTACTCCTTAAGGACGAGCATGATTCCGAACAGAAAGACGTGTAAGAGACGTAAGCGCAGGAAAGTATTACGTTAGTGCCACGATCGATTGCTCTTTCGCTAATCCACGCCATTTTAGAATACAACAGAAAAATTATATTCAGTGCTAAATTGCTAACTTACATAGTACATGACACACATTGCAATCTACAGTACACATCTACAGTACACATCTACAGTACACATCTACGGTACACATCTACAGTACACATCCACAGTACACATCCACAGTACACATCCACAGTACACATCCACAGTACACATCCACAGTACACATCCACAGTACACATGTACGCTACACATCTACGGTACACATCTACAGTACACATCTACAGTACACATCTACAGTACACATCTACAGTACACATCTACAGTACACATCTACAGTACACATCTCCAGTACACATCTACAGTACACATCTACAGTACACATCTCCAGTACACATCTACAGTACATACAAAAGACATTTCTCTGGACTTAGTATTACGTTTGGTAAACAAGTAGCTAACTTCACGAAACCCAAAACAAACATTTAACAGCAGAATGAGAATAAAAGTGGAATATATTTAATTTTTTGAATTAATTTAACTCAATAATAACATAGTAAATTAGTTTTTGTTTATACACAATATAATACACAACAATGCAACTCCGCACTGAAAGGGAGTGCCACTCGGCATACAGTTGAGATTGTCACACAAATATTCTGAGCGCCGATATTCTGTGACATCCGGGTGTTTATCGACTAGGAACGGGGCAAATTTTACTCCTCATATTTTTTCATACGACGAACCCATGATATAATAGTAAAGTTTACGAGTGTACTTTACTAGCGTGTCAGTGCCGCGGGGTCTATGTCCTACTTTAGGAGTAAATTGCAACTACTGCGCTGATGATATTAATATCTTTTGTCCACTGTGGATTATAGAAAAGCTAGAGTTGAACAAATATAGCTCGAACAGTCTAGGACCGTTTTTACCCGACTGAAGAAGGATAACGTTTTCCAAGTGTATTTAGTAGCCTGCGCCATTGTTTATGTGTACTGAGTGTAGGTTTCTGTTCCCTGCTGCAGCCTGAGTGGATGGGCGGATTTTAACTTGTGAGATGTCGTTAGTATTCGTCTTGATATCGCGTGTGACACTGAGAACGTTAAATTCAATATTAAAGAATTTATGTTTTTTATAGCATAGGAGGCAAACGAGCCGTTTGGTGACTTGTAAGTAAGTGATCACCAACGCCCATAGACATTGCAACACCAGAGGACTCCGCAGATGCGTTGTCGGCCTTTTTGAGGTAAATAGGTTCTTTTCTTGCAGATCCCTAAGTCGTATCGGTCTGGGAATACCGAAGGGGGATTTTTGTTTTTCAATTATTTGTTAGGTCATTAATAGATAAGGCTTAATAATCGATATCTTATGGTACGGGATGGGCATGTCTTTCTCTGTGAACGATACGAATTCTCGTTTCATCCTGCAAATAAAGCGCGGTGAGTTTTGACAGTTGCAAATAGCTGGCGATAAATGACATCGAGTGTGGGAACTCGTTTGTAAGGTCGCAAGTCAAATGGGCGGGGCTGATGTGTCAGCGTATTAATATACACAACGGTACGCGGATCAAAACAGAGGGGTCAATGACCCAATTTACCTGACGAGTGCTAAGTAGGTACAGGTACGTGTTTTTATAGAATAAGTGGCAAACGAGTTATCGGAGCTTTCTTACGCCTACCGACGCCCACGAACATCCACATAATTACTATGCCGACGCATTGCCCTCCTTCTCCCCCCCATGGGCCAAGGGCTACTCACAAACCGCACTAAATGCGACACTGAAGATGTCACTTCACGGCGGTATTATGTGAGCGAGAGGTAACTCCCCGGTCGTGCCGGCCCAATTCCGTTGCATAGGAGGATGTACAAGTAGTGTCAAGCACTACTGTTGTTATGCAGCATTGCGCTACGTCTTCCTATCATCACGTCCTTGCTGTTCAATAGACGGAACTCGACGCATCCGAGTGTTTGTCCAGAGATCCAAGACCCTCGTCAACGTTTCTTTCTTCTTTTTGTATTTCCGTGATGCCATGCGACAGTCGCAGTCATAGCACACTTATTTTTTCCCTGTTTATTTTGTACGTATTCTTTTGTATATCAATCACCTTCTAAATAAAGCTACTTTTCATTTATTAAAGGACTTGCAGGAGGCTCATCGGGGGAGGTGGAAATGAGGGCAAGGCTACGACATAGTCATTATGCTGATGTTCACGGGTGTCGGTAGTAGTAGTAAAAGGACAGGCTGACTGGGGCGATTGCTCTTTTGTCCCCCTCTACTATAAAAAATAAATGAGTATATTTTAATTTTGTATTTCTCAACCTAATCTTCCTCTACTAAAATGACGATAACGGAAATCTTTTATAAATGTTGTATATCGGTGGCGAGCTCTTACCAATCTCGTAGAGCGTACTTTTCGTCGTACATCTGGAACTAGGAGTAGGTTTTTCTGTTGCCACCATAACAAGAAATGGGTTATATAAATGAAACTGAAATCTCTGATTAGGTCAGTTCTATGACATTATTCTTTAAGTTATGTTTAAACAAGAGCTAGTGTGAACCTTGATTGTATGAGTTTTCATCAGAATTCTAACATGTTCCTGGTATAGGCTGTTTCTTTTAGGAATTGTTTTTTAAGTTAAGTTAAAATTTACAAATAACATATCTTGAAAAAAAAAACGACACGTAACCATAACTAATGAATATTTTTTTTTAATTCTTGCTCATTATTCAAAAGCTTCAGTAAACGAACAGAAAGATTGATGATTGAATTGAATAATCACCGAATAGTTTCGAAGTATACAACAACTAACATTTATTTAAAAAACAAAAAGTTCAGAGTATTTTTTAAATACATTGTAACAAACTACGATGAACCCACTGCACAGTTGATGCGATATCATGAAAACTCTTAGGACACCTGGTGATGGAGGTACCCTAGAGAAAACAGAAATATTCATACAAACGGTGAAAACATTACCCTTTTTCTGAAGCAGTCGTTTAAAAAAATTTACAAATGTGATTGCTTAGTTCAAAGTTCATAGTACAGCTAAAACTTAATGCACACTCAATTGTTGCCCGCTAAAGCGATAAAGATGAGAAGATAAATGATTAGAGCATAAGAATTGATGCATACGCGACGGACGGGGCGGTGATAGCGATCTGGTGGTACTACCGCCACAGTTTACACGTAGACACGGCGCACCAGGGACCAGTGAGGAGAGCTGGCCCTTTCGTTTAAGGGGAAAAGCAATGCATTACAAACTAGCGAAATACCGTTACACAGAATTGCTATCAAGTCTGTGTAAATTTAATTCTATTTGTCCGGGTTGTTATACTAAATACAAGACCGATTTTATACTTGAAATTTCGTACTTATCTTTAACTCTAAATGTGGTGTTTTCTTTTCGATTTATAGCGATGTTTGTTTTATAGTCTCAGTAATGCGTGGCCGGGTGAGTTCTCTTTCGATTTATAAAAATTCTCGGAGTAAAGATTCATTCCAGGCTTCAGCCGTCAGCCATTATAAATATCTTTATACTTATTTTATGAACAATTATTATTATTATTTCATGTAGGCAAATGCCTAAGCAATTCAGTCACGGTAGCTTTACAAACTTTATTCTAAAAATGCTTACAATATCATATTCTTCATCATCATCATTCTTCATAAAAAATATTCTTTACTTCATATCGCCCACTCCAAGAGCGCTTCCTGTTAACATGGGCCTAAGATATTAGCGTGCGATCACAGTTACGCGATATTAGCGTGCAATCACAGTTACGCGATATTAGCGTGCGATCACAGTTACGCGATATTTTAAACGTATGAACGGTACAGCGGTGTCCCTGAGCAAGGATCTACTCACGTACCCACGAGTAAATATCTTTATATTTTAATAAATTCGTGTCGTGCGATGATGTCGTTACAGTATAATAAATAATAATGATCACGAATGATGCCAAGGACAGATGATATTTCTTTTATTGGTCTAAATAATGGTAATTAATTATCCTTTTAGAGATTTTTAATCTTTGGCAGAGAAATAAAAATGCTATATCATGTAAAGTTACAATACCAATCAATCGTTTATTAGGCATACTTACGAACATCCTAGTAAGAGATAGCGCCATGTGTGTGTCTATGGATGTAGGTCGTCGTCAAGAGTTTACTCTTTACTGAAGGTGCAACATACATGCGTGTTCGTGTTGCCACAATTAACAGCTTTCCTTTTTATGGTGAAAATGCGTTCGTACACAAGGTTACATGTGCACGACGTGGGGGAATTTTTGTGCATTTAAATAGTTACTCACGCAAGCTTCGCCCGCGAGTTCGTATGTCTAAAAATATACATACCACAAGTTTTTATTTATACATTTGTATTGTATTCTATGGGGTTTCGCCGATTATTCCTCTCCTTAAAGTCTCGATTAAACTTTAGTCTACTTAACTGCACAAACTAAAAAAGCGTATGTCTGCGTTTTTTCTTAATTGTCAATTCATTTCGGGACTTTGTCTTTTCCGTTTGGATAATGGCATGTCAGACCCTAAACATGTCAGTTACAATCATTATCTGCATTCGTATTTTAATCTCGGTGTTTCTGTTTCTAAATGTCTTGACTTCCTTCGTTTCCTTAAGACCCAAGGGTTAGTGTGTCTGGAATTTCTAAGTGTAACAAAAACTAACGGAATAGCCATCATTTAGAGTTGTCATGACACTCAGTAGTGAATAATAGTAATATTACACTTACAAGTTGGTAATAACTCGGTAACCGCATTTAATTATAATTGTGTCATTATGTTAGGAACGTATTATTCAGCACCAGGTACCTAGTGTCAGGTTGCTGCAACCGAAGAACGGTTGCGGTTGCCATCAGCCAGACAAACATACGCAACCAACAGCGCCGGTTAGACACGATCTTCTGCATTTATAAACAGTTGATTTTACTTATCTTTAATGTGACGTGTCATGCTGCATTGTAGCCAGCCGGGACTGGCACGACCGAGGCGCGGAGTTTCATTTGGGTAAGAAGCGAAGAAGATCGACACATCTGTATATCAATTATGCGGATGTCCGTGGGTGTCGGTAATCATCAAAGGGCTGTACAGATACATTCTACGAGTGATTAATCAAAACGCTATAACTGCAAGTGCTTCATAAGCGGTGGATATACAAATCGCGATGCGCTTGCGACGGTGTACACACACTAGTGTAAGTGTAGTGTTTACGGTTGGAGTCGATACGTAATAGTTTATAGGAATCATTAATCTGTTATCGTTGTCGTAGCACCGTGGGTCAGAAGACACTGTGGAGAACACCACGTGTGGAGACGGGTCTATGTCAATATTTCAGTGTCGCGATTATTCACGCTCTTACACCGGTCCTAGATGGCAGGTAGGACAGGTCCTAGATTAGGAGTTGGGACTGCCGGAATATCCACTAAGGTTTACTTAAAATATTTAATAAAATAAAAGAGAACCCGCCAGTGCGGAGGGGCCGACTATTGCTGAGCAGCCTTAGCAATCAGCCCCGGTCGGACCTCCGGATCTGTCTATCTCTATCTACTAATATTATAAAGTTGAAGAGTTTGTTTGTTTGGTTGGGCCTACTATACTCAAGAAATTTAATTCAGATTGAAAAAAAAAATACATTATTAAATAGTATACTTACCCAGGACAGCTACATCTGACGACCGGCTGCCACAGTCGTAACGTCGCTCCAGAGGTTACGGCTACGAATCCCGGCCAGGTGTTTATTATATGTTTTTTTATAATAAAAATATTTACATATGCATATTTATATTTAGTACCTACTTGTACGTTCCTAATCGTACGCACTTTCTTAAATTTATTAAAAATGTTAAATACATTTGGTTGTCTAGTACCTGTAACATATGTTCTTACGGCACGGCACGTACATATATCTCATCAGCACCGAACACGAAGATGGGGATGCTGATAGCGTAACATAGTAGGTACAGTTAACGTTAAGTATAGGTACTAAATATAGGTAATAAGTAACGTGAAACTTACAAATATTTTAACTACGTCGAGATTGGACAAGGAAACTACACATAAAGATCGGGTTTTGTGTTTTGATTGTGAATTATTTCGTCAGTTTCCGCGTGAACCGATGTTCATGAGTTGGACTTTATACACTAAACTATATAAAATAAACGGGAAATGTAGTCTGCAAATGAATATGTCGAAACAGCTGGTGAGGCTGACCCACGAGCGGGGAACAGCTCTCCGACGTAGCACCAGCAGCGCACTTTTATGTCTCCTGGAGATAATATTACAGTCTATCACCGATATCTACCATCTAGTCAATTAACTCTTTATTGTCCTGCATCAAATAAAATGTAACGTTACATTGACCTCACGCCACGAAGTATAATTTAATGTAACCGCAGCAAAACTCGTTAAGATTATTATCAGCGATGAACGTAGGCTCTATAACATTTCCGAAAACATTTTAATCATTGTGAAAAGTTCCATAACCAAAATGTGAAAAAATATCATAGTAAATCCTTATTTAGCTACAGAAGTAATTGACATCTAATGTCATAGGAGGCGTTTTTCTGTCATAGGTTTAATTTGTTGGCGTTGTAACGTGTAATGTTTATGAGGACAAAACTAAAAAAACATAAGTTTTATATTTTTGTAAATCAATCGAAATATGGCAAAAAATCTTTTTTTGCCATATTTCGTGATCCGTGCGAAGCCGGGACGGACTGCTAGTACTTAAACAACGTCAATAATCAGTTTAAGTTGTTTCATTATAATGTGTAACATTCGCGTAAACGTAAGAAGACACCTCATACGCTTAAATCCGTGAACTGTTCGATCTGTCGCGAGGAACGTAGAAATCTACGTACAATATAAAACACACACACACTATAAAACATAACACTGCTGACGGAGTCATATAAAAAAGTTCGTTAGCTAGGCCCCTTATCGAACTAAAAGAGTGGCCGTTTGAGGAGACGGTGTACGGTGTTGTGTCGCATTTAAATAATTGCACAAGTGTTAGATTACAACGGCTGTATGATGCGATCGGGTAATTAGTGCACACAACATCGGTCGTGTATATTATGTAACGCTCATTCATCTATTCATACAAGGACAATGTCCCGAATGTCACTGACGCAGTTGTGTCTGTAACTGTACAAGACGAAAAAACAACCTTCACGCATTTATTAGTAAGGTTTTCAGTTTTTACCACATATATTTTCTACGTACATTTTCTCTCATTGTTTGTCTTCAGCAATGTACTAATTCAAATTTACATGACAATTTAAAAACCAAATTCAGGTCATTTGTGAGGTTTTCCGTAAGATTTGGTATTGTTGCGGACAACGCGTGTTAGCGGGACCGCAGGACCTCTCGCTTACAAGATGATACCCTAAAGGTCTTGCTTATATGGTATATGTTGCACTTTGTGCCGGTTATTGTAAATTTTCTGTCTTTTGGCCCTCACTGAGATGGCGTGAAGAAGACCAACGCATCCTCGTAACCACCACCACCAACGTCACCAGTTCAATTCCTCGTTTGCCGTCGCAGGCCAAAACAATTAAATACATAAAGTTGTAATCGAACTCTGACCACTCTTTTCCATCTCCCTACTGGTCCACTGATTATCGGATTTGCATTTCATCGGTACATCATTAACATCCATCCGACTGTCGGATATCGTTTTCCCGGTGATAACATTCGCAGGCGCATAATTATCAGTACACAATTACGTATGCTTAGTGCGAGTTTCTCCACGGAGAGGTGTTGCTCACAAGAACAGTTTCGTTCCGGTGATTCGCTCCAATCGTTAGAAATCAGAGAAACCACCGGTTCCGTCGGATTTAGGTTAGCTTTAGGAAACCGGCTACACGTTGGCCAACCACCGAATTATAATTCATACAGTTGCTGTTTTACTTTCATTTTTCTAGAACTACAACTAGCAAAATTGTTAAACAAATAAAAAAAAATCGGTACCTACATTTCTAACCGCCTTTCTTAGACTTGCTTTTATTATTACAATAAAACTATATTATTGTAATGAGTAACATTCGCGTAAACTTTGGACATCAATTCATGTTATTATCTAAGAAAGGAAACGTAAAAAGTCGCTTGTGAGTTGCTGTGAATCTATTATAAGTAAAGGCCGACTACACGATGAGTAAGAAATAGTACCATGATGCATTCCATTTCGTTGGTCCATTGGAGGGGAAGAGTGAAGGATGGCAACACGTATGCATAATAATTTTGCAGTTGTCTATAGGCGTCGGTAGCCATTAAATCATTAAGAACCTGCGACTGCTCGTTTGCCCTCTTATAACTATACAAAACAACACTATTTTGTAAAAGTTACGTACAAACGTTTACCCTTGCAAAAATAGCTAAATATAACCGACAGAAAACGGCATTGCACTTGCTTTCACAAGCTTTCGAGCCCAGGGGACACGTCCCACCACGACCGTGCCACTTGTAGGCATGTTTAACAACAGGAAGAGGTAGTGCCATGCCGCATAGGAGGAGGTAGTGCCATGCATGGTGCATGATACTACATCATCCTATGCAACGGAATTGGGCCGGCACGACCGGGGAGGTACCTCTCGCTCACATAATACCGCATTAGAATGGCATCTTCAGTATCGCGTTTCGTGCGGTTTGTGAATAGCCGGTGGCCAATAGGGGAAAAAGGAGGGCAACGCATCGGCATAGTATTTATGTGGATTTTCAATGCTACGGTGGCTCGTTTGACCCCTATTTTACTATAAGAAGGAACTGAACATCATTGATTACATACTTGGATAATATATAAAACACACTATATTAAAATATCGATATTGATTAAATATCGATAACGATTTGACGTATCTTTATCGTCTTGTCGGATTAAAGATAGCACAGACACAAACACGTGTCAATGATCTTTATGTTTCTTTGTGTTGGTCTCTACTCTCTAGACAATAAAGAAAGGCGCGAATGGACCATTGTAGAAGTAATATTTTGGCGCCTTGGGAAAAATTTGAATTACGATACGCGCCCACTGACACGCAAAATATTGACAGATAGGAAATAGAAATGTCACAAAATACTTCTTTTTATAGCCGTTGTTCGTTTCTCTTTTTTTTTTGTATAGAAGGGGAAGGACACACGGGCGAGAACGATTTAGTTTTTACATGTGGACTGTTTACTATAGAGTATAGAGTATGGTTGTGTTTTCTGATCATTATTATTATTACTATCATGATTGATATTAGATCATTAGTTATGCTTAGTTCAATGTGAATTTGTAGTTTCTTTATTTAGTGGGCGAATAAAGTTCTTATTTCTTTTTGTATAAAGGAGACCTTCATGGTCTCATCACGAGTAGTAAACACCTGCGTCGTCAAATGGCTGTAATGACAAAAACCTGTAAATATAAACCAGTTATTGACCCTCGGAACGAGAACAATGCAGTCGAAGGCCTCGGTCAAAGACAATCGAAAACGAAAGGAAGCGGTGGCGGATGTGACGTCACAGCGTGCTCAACTGACAAAACATTACGCATATTGTGGATCATTGACATTTTTGTTGCAAATTGCTTCTCGGTAGTTATGTGACTCTGGTATCTATAAGCTATTTGAAATGGGTACTTTTTGATTTAAATGAAACTTTTTCTCAAATATTTACCATTGATTTACAAAAATACAATTTGATAAACAATTTTTTACTGCACTGTCATTCTGAAGCATCCAGGACTGTACATACATTTTTGCTAAATCAAGGCGCATGCTTTTAATTCGTTATTAAAATTTTACAAAACAGATTCAATTTGAAAAAGTATATATAATTTAAACATATTTTTTCAAAGTCAACTTCACGCGCATGATTTTACGTTGTTTTTTTTTTACAAAGTCCATAATTTGACATGTGCACAATTTTTGTACAGACGGTTTTGAGATGATGATTTAGTCAAAATATCTATTTTCGTAAATCAATGATAACTACTAAAACTTTCTTCTTAAGCAAGTCCTCAATCCTGGCTCAGCTATCTTGAACGATTTTACTTTTTTCGATTTTCGATACATCGATCTTATTTATACAAAACGATTGGCTTTAAAATTTGTGACGAAACACTTTATGGGTATTTTGATTAGATAAGGAAAATTCAACTATTATTAAACCTTTTTCAGAACCAGTATAGCTATTATCTATATTAATTTATTCGTTATGTATCACGGAGGCACACTGAGTGTACTCTAACATTTATAGTCCTGGATCGGCACGGTGTCTTATAATAATTAAAATTATTGATTTTCTAATTAAATCTTCTTTAATTGTTTGTGATATTTTGAAGTTTATTTTCTACCTAGCGTGAATTTTTTACTCACTTTCTTATTTTTTTTACGGACGTAACCTTGATTTTTGATGAATTTGTACAGTCAGTTAAGATGAGGCCAAATTGTATGCAAGAAAACGAATACAATATGACAGTTGTAATATATATGGAGCGTGTGCGATAATGTCCGTCGATAATGGCGGCCTTCGGTCGATGACTTCGTGTCGCATTACCATAACGTCGGAGTCGTTCGTCCTCGCGCATGGTGAGGTCGATACTCGGTTTAAACAACAGTATCCCAAATCCATAAGCACAGGTATTGAACTCGATGTTATAATGTTTAAGATTAAACCATTATCAATATTCATCGGCCACTGATGCAGTGATTCGGCGTCTACTAATTGCTGGTCGGCCAACATCGTGTAACTGCAGGGTTCCCTCCCCTCATGAGTTTACTGTGTTGGCCCAACGGCACTGTCATTGACGATGTGTTGTTTACTACTGGATATCTAGGTCGTGGTCGAATGTGTCTTCTAGCTTGCGTACTTACTTTGCGTGCTTACCTTTTAATGGTGTCACTTTGTTCGCTGCGACCGCTCGCGCTTGGCAGATAACAGCAGAGCTGAAGGATGATCATAATGATCCAGTGTGGATGTGCGGTGTAGTGGCTGTGGGGTAATTACTGAGGATGCGGACAATAATGGGGACCCTGGTCCTAGATCACTGCAGTAACAACTCTTCTGTCTGTGTTCCCTGAAGTAACCGATACAGAATAAGACATGTGTAGGCCTACCAGTTGTCTGCGCAGACGTGGGCGCGTGCACACATCGTGCCTAGACAAGTGTAAGCGCACTGTCTTAGTATCTTCTCTCCCATGTCCTTATTTCTATGGGATTTTATATAGCGGGAGCGCAAAGTCTCAGGACCGGCGCATTGGTGTCGTGCTCTCCGCATCACGCATCACAAGGTGTAATATAAAACTTTTGACTTCATGCTGTTACTTTTTTATAGACCAGGGGTGCAATCGAGCAATCGGAGCCTTGTTACGACAACCGCTGCCTATGAACATTCACATAACTACTATGCGGATACGTTGGCCCCCTTCGCCCCCTCCCAATATATAAGTGCATAGGAAGATGTAGTGTCATGTATTATGCACATCCTATATTTTGAGAGTCACAATAATTCTATCATCCATCCCTCACAAATCAAGCCGGGACCAATAAGAGATTAAATATATCTACCACTAGATAACAAAATCGTTAAAAACATGAGACTGGTAACAAAGGTATTTTCCAATTATAGCTGATAACACGTTGTCAAACCATGCGTCTTAGATACCCGCGGCCTCGTCGCGATGTGATCTGTGGAGTGACCTTGCCGCATACTGCTTCGTACCGGCTCCAACTGCGAACAGCGCCTGCCTGCATACTAACTGTGTGATTGCTTCACCAACTATTTTGATAGGGCCTAGTCTGATTTGAATGAAGGAGTGATGAAAGATGGCGTCCGCTTCGATGTTTTAACATTTACGCAGTTGCTGCCATATAAAGCAAAAATGAGAAATCCTACGAATATTATAAGCACGAAAGTTTGTATATATGTTTGTTACTCTTTAACGCAAAGTCTACGTAACAGTTTTGGATGAAATTTGTAGATAAACAATCTGGAATAACATTAAAATATTTTTCATCCCGAAAAAATGGGAATTTCGCAACTGAAACCGTCGGGCACAGCTAGTGCGATAACAATACAGAATCTAGACTTTGTGACTTATTGGCAAACAATCTTATCGCCAACAAGAGTCAGATTTTTTGCGATAAGTTTTCTTACGAGTCCCAATCTGTGTTTGCGCGTATAGAGCCCCGCAGGCTCGGCGATCATTGCAATAACAATAGAACAAATCATGAACGTGATTTTATGGGCTTATTAAAATATCTGTTAAATCTGGCCAAAGCTTTATTGTTAATTCAATTATAATTTTATTGAACGATAAATATGATAAATTGTCATTCGGTTACGGAGATTCAATCAAAATTCCATCACTACACATTTGTACATTTACTAACACATTGACAGAGCATTCCACATCGTACAACATTTAGCCTTCAAATACCTTTTACACGTTGAAGTCTGTTTGCATTTTAGTTAAGATATTCTATTGCGATTAACTTTGATATAGTCATTTGTGAATATATAGAACACATAGATTACTGGCTAAACAAAAGAGGACTCAAATTAAGTAGCTCTGGTAGGGTTTGAAATTTATACACATATCATATTATGTTTATTTCTTTCATCAGCGATCTGAGCCACTGCCCGCTCCCAGTCCTACCCCCTCTTTTTAAATTCTATAAATGAACGAAAGAAATATTCTTTATTGTGCACATTTAACAAATCAACAAACAAAACAAGAGATCAATATAAATGCACACAAAGGCGGCTTATTACTGTACAGTAATTTCTTCAAGGTAACCTTTGCAATAGGAAAAAGATATACTAGATGGAGGTAGTGCACAGTCGAACTCTTACAGTAAGTCTGTTACGCTATTAGCATAACAAAACGAATATATAATTTTAAAATATACATAAAATATTAATACATATATTGCATATACGCAACACATATACATACATACATATATATATATACATAAATATAAACAATGCAAGATATTATAGAATGACAAAATAAATAAAAAGTTTAATACATATTACATACAATCTATGAACCAAAATTAAAATAATAATAATATATATGGTCATTTATAAATAATTATAATATAATGTTAAGCGTCCATGATCTGGGCGGAATTTGAACCCGTAACCTCTGCGCTCTCACTCTGTCGTCTAACGCTATCATCTATATTCTCTACTTTATATATGTCTTATTAGGTATACTAACGTAAGCTTGTTGTTCTCAGTTTCTCCAGAACCTGGGCAAGGTAGACCGGACTCTGGACGATATCTTCGAGGAACACCTTCAGAACTTCAACCGGCAGCACCAGCAGGCCACGCGCCTGCAGAAGGAGTTCAACAACTACATCCGGTGCATCAGAGGTAACGACAGCAGCGGCAAGATGAGCAAGAAACTGTGGATTGACCTATAGTTGATTGAGGCTCAAAGCAAATTTATAAGCCCTGTCTCCCTCAACATTTACAAGGTCAAGCAATGGATGTGTTCAACGTATTTGCAGACTGGCTGGGGTGTGCATGGCACCTTGCCATCTTGCCAACGCGATGTTACGACACTGGCAAGAAAGCTAGAGATGACTTTGCACTATGCTGGCAAGAAGTCGCCTCCACTGCCCATGGAAGCCAGCGACACTCGAGTTCTTGTAAACACGTTACCGTTTTACGGTTACCGACTGATGAAGAATAAGTAAAGTGTCGTAAACTTTACTCACGGCGGCTATTGGGTCCACGGGTGTTACTGCTCAGTATTATATTGAATGGAAAACGGATGTTCAGGACAGAAAGATGGCGAGAATGGAACTGGCGCGTTATAAGTTAAAGCTCTGTTCCTTGTTTTAGACAAATATTTCTAAATATTGTTAACGCTACGTTCCGCCGTCAAATGCACATACAACACAAGTTCGTGTGCGGACAGGGTGTTGAGAGCGTCAGGAACTGTTGTGATGTCGCAGTATACGAAGAGAGTAGATGAGCACATTGATAGCGGAATCTACCATCTTATTATATCGAACGAACCAGGGTCAATTCAAATACCAACCCATAAGAGCTAGGCACGCTGTGAAGGGGTTTGAATTCACTTCAAAATCTTGGTTGGACGTATATAATACTCAATATTAACTCACGTCTATTACCTTCCAGCGGTCCAAACGGCATCCAAATCCCTGATGGAGGCCATCACCGAGGTGTACGAGAGCAGCTGGTCGGGCCACGACCTGCTGTACGTGCAGGCGCAGAGCATGGAGGTGCTGTGGCAAGACTTCTCGCACAAGCTGGGTGACCAGGTGCTCATACCCATCAACACCTACACCAACCAGTTCCCGGAAGTCAGGGTGAGTTAAAGATTGATAAAGTTTCATATTCAACATCCTATATCGTTCAAGTAGGCATCTGGTTCAGGTCCAGGCTGGACTGTACTGTCGCGTGATAGGTGGAGAGGTTAGCTGCGCATGTGTGCGACACGCACGACTCTCCTCCGTATTTCGTACTTATCTATGCCGCCTCGCGCCAAGCTAAGATTTGAAGCGGTGTCCCCCACATACTGAAGTAAAGCTAACGTCATATCTTTAATAGTGATCCTCCGACTTCTGGCAAGTCGTTGACTGACAGAGTCTCATGTTATGCTAATGTTAAGCAACTCCACTTGCTTTAAAGCATTTTAATGTTATTGCAGAAAAAAGTTGAAAAACGAGGCAGAAAACTAGTGGACTACGACGGCCAAAGGCACAGCTTCCAGAACCTGCAGGCGAACGCAGCCAAGAGGAGGGATGACGTTAAGGTATGTATCTATATATTTAATGAGTAGAGGACAAAAGAGCAGTTGTTATACGGACAGCACTGACTGAGGACCAAATACTGAAAGAAAATGCTGAATGCTAACGTTTTGCTCTTTACTAGGTAACGTCAATGTAGTGAATTGTTTAATGGATGAATAGTTTCTCACTAGGCTTAAGAATATTACACGCGGAAGGGATAGGTACTATATTAGTGCAGATTTCGATCCATGTACAAATAGAATCTGCTGTCTACCAGAATATCATGGGTTTAGTCGATATCCTTCATTCAAAGAAGGTATGTACAGTAAAGTGATAAAGATCTTTTATAGTACAAATGGGCGAATGTTGCCTTCTGTTCTCGCCGTCTATAATGAATCATGAGCAATGTAACTTGTATCTGTGACGTGGCACGCTCCAGATCACCAAAGGGCGCGAGCAGCTGGAGGAGGCCAAGCGCACGTACGAGGTGCTCAACTCCGAGCTGCACGACGAGCTGCCCGCGCTGTACGACTCGCGCGTGCTCTTCTATGTCAACAACCTGCAGACGCTGTTCACCGCCGAGCAGCTGTTTCACCAGGAGAGCTCCAAGGTAAGTGCCTGTGATCTGATAGTTGATGACAGCTATATATAACAATAATAACAATATCTGTGGACTTAACACACCACGTTAGAATAGCCCCGTGGTAAGTACCGTAAGGACTTACCGGCTGAGCCAGCCGGCCTAGAAATAATTTTGGTGTCCACCAACACCTGTACGTGTGCGTGTCTCTCTGCACCGACCCGGTCACTAACACATTACGCACGTACTGTTCAACGAGAGGCTACAAACCACCTCATGACTTAAGCACGTATTAGTTTCAATTCAACGCAAAGGTACACAGGATCAGTATCTGATGCCGAATGTAGAGTGTTATCGCTGACCTACTAAAACCTAATACACGTGGGCGTGAAATCAGTTTTCTGACGTAAATTTTTTTTACGCACGCTTGACTAATGACAGGGTAATGGGGCCGTGGAGTTGGGGATTTCGTTAATACGTTACGAGATCATTGCAAACAACGAGGGCAGCGGAAGTTGAGAGGGAGACAGACATAATATATAGGGGAGAGATTGACACGCCAGTTAGTAGATATAAGTTAATGAACATAGAGATGAGTTGCTTCGTATATTACTGTAGGTGCAAGATACAGTGAGATATAAATCATAATCTTCTTTCTGTACTCCTCTTATATCTAGTGCATTAAATGAAGTTAAGTTAGTGCTAAGTCTTATTCAAGTCGAGTGGCCTAAAGCACACTCCATATTATTAACGCATAAGTAGACAAGGGGTCAAGTAGGAAGTCGGGAGCCATTTGATGACTGCCGAGAGACATCAGCATAATTGTTATGTACATGTGATTGCCCATTTTACCTCCTCACCAACCGCCCAAGTGCGTGTGGACTGTCACTTGTATGTGAAGCATTCCACACACAAGTGACTCACCACACCAGGCGTCCGTGCCAGAGTATAGAGAGAGAAAGAGAGCACATATTCTCATGGAGTGTGGCAAACAACTTGCAGGTGTTCGCGGAGCTGGAAGCGATCACCGACAAGCTGGCCACGGAGTGCCAGCGCGGCTCCTACAAGAAGCCCATCGTTAACAACGTGTCCAAGACCAACACTCTCAACTCGCACAACGGCAACGCTACCGTGCAGAGTGAGTACACCCTATACGTAGCCACTGATATTTATATATCTGGATAGCTGATGTTCGTTGTAAAATCAAATGCAAAACAATTCAAAATGATGTGCATGCACCAAGTAAAGCACGAACAACAGTATCAGCTGTACAGTTATAACATATAACAGTCTACAGCTAACCTCTTGTCGTGTAGTCCTGTGTTCGTTCAATGATTATTAAAACTTTGTTGTCCTTATGACGTCACTCCATATCAAGAACATCATTTTGACACCAGCATTATATCATTCGAAATTACTAAGTTCCAAATGACAATTCTAAATCGACAAGACTTAAGTTTGAATATCGAATTTGACTTAAATTTAGAATTGCATTTAAATTTAGAATTTATAAAAGTCAATTCCATATTTGGAATAAGTTTTCACAATCATTAAATAAGTGTTGTGATTCGATGTTTTACATTGTAAATTGCAGCTAATCAGCGCAGTTAGTTTAACTAATTGGTTTTATCAAATTATTGCCACTAATGTTAATGATACCATCAAATATATTATTAAAGCCTGTTCAGTAACTAATTAAAAATGTTAGACTTTATGTGTTCTCTGTACCTTTTGTACGAAAGGTTGTTTAAATATACTAGCGATCTGCCCCGGCTGCAGCAGTGATTAACAGGCGCCGCATTGTTACCTTTATACACCTTAGTGTATCTTTCTCGGGAATAGCCCCATCCACAGGTGAAAAAAACAGACGGACAGCTTTTGGGGACTTTGTTTAATAATATGTACAGATTATACAATTTATCATATTTTAACAATATAACAAAAAGTGACATACTTACATATGACGTGTGAGTATACAGAAATATACATAGGAAAGACTAACAGCTGACCCGGCCGCGTCTAGCTGTGGATGTTATAATGGGAATAAAATAAGCCCTTTATTTTAAGTTGGACCAATTTACACACGAAAGCCACATTTCATTAAAATCGTTCAGTAGATTCGGTGTCTGTTGCGGACAAACTTCAAACATATTGTTAAAATACGTATATAATAATACACTTTGTAAAACTATAAAGAGTGCACATATTTACTTACAGGCCACAGCTAATATTATATTGATCTTGGACTTCACCTTGAAACTTGTATATTAACTTAAAACTAAAATTCTGTAACTGTTTACGTGCAATTACCCAAAGAAATAGAATACCTTGATTTAAATGTATATTTTATACAAGAGAACACATAAGGTTAGTCGATATTGCATCTGTGTGCGTGTGTGCATGCGTGTGCGTGCAGCGGTGAACGGCGACTCAGCCACGCCTCGCGGCGAAACACCGTCCGATGACGTCATGCCATCTGGTGACGTCATTCCGCCCGGTGACGTCACGCCTCCCGGTAACGTCACGCCTCCCGGTGACGACACGCCGCCCGTCGGCGCCACGCCACCTCCGCGTTCGCCCGCCAGACACAACGGTGACAGCCGTCCCGAGGAGCTGTACGACGTGCCCGTCGGTAAGTACTTAGCGTTGATGACGTCACCCGTATCCTGTGAGTATGCAGAAAGTAGCGCGAGCAGTAGCTGGTGTTGCTAGTAGAGACTCGGTAATAATAATAATCAGTCATAACAGCTTCCCCGACTGACTGTAGTGCAAGAGATTTATTAAGATTTTGCTGGTAGAAGCTAAACCCGGTCACGACATGTGGGTGCCTGGCGTCTACGACGTCTGTCGGCACAGAGTGAGATATTTAAGCAGTAGTGATCCCATCTGTACTCACTGCGAACGTGTTTTAGATCCTAAAGTAGCACGATCCGATGTGTACATACTTGTATGAACTCGACAAAATTAAATGCTGGTTTACTCTGAAACTTTGTTACTATAAGCTACGAAAATTAAGTAAATAATTCGCTTATAAGTAGTGTTTTTTACATTTAATAAAAAGCGGGTTTATTCGTTAGCTGTCACGTGACCCCAAACACCTAAAGTTACATGCTGCTGAAGTCCTTCTTTACAAAAAGTAAATACTTTACACAAATGAAATTAAAATAATAATAATAATAAAGGGTTGTCAGTAAATCTCCGATTTTATTATTGAATATTACAAATAGCCATGTTACATGTAAAATAGAATGATGCCGTTAAATAATCCTAGACGAGATGTATAAATAAATGTTATTATTTTATTATAAAAGAATTAATCACATAATTATAAATAATTATATAGACAGTAGTCTAGATAGTTTTTAGCGAACACTGGCAACACGTGATCAATACACTGTAGTACTGGTAACACCTGTCGAACGGGTGACATTTAATAGGCGATGCGCGTCGTTTTACAAAGTTTGACGTCATGAGCGCGTTATTCAGAATGAAAAAAAAAAATAATACGTACACTTTTTTATGTAGGTATCGTCATGTCCACCTCTATCTATTAAATTCGTTTTTTTTTAGTTTTCTTCTGTACTACCCCGGAAACTGGGCTCATTATAAATAAATATCGCGGATGCTTCATAGACAACTTGTGACATTACTGACTGTTTGCAAGTAATTGGTAACTTCAAATTTAACCAATCCAAAATCGCGTGGCACATTACCAATTTTTATCTACTTTTAATCCTTATTAATTTAGAAAAATGTTCTGGCCAACACCAGGTCTATCTATATTCCAACTGTAATCAAATCTATCGGTTTCGAAGTCCATTGCTATGCAGTTTTAACTTGCTATAGATCCTGCACTTAAGACCTTTAACGTCTAACTGTTTAGTAGTTCTCGAGATATAGAGTAAGCTAGTACAAGTAGATTGTAGAGCAACCAATACGATAGAGTAAGCTAGAGTAAGTGGTTTGTAGGCCAACCAATAGCACCGCCTTCTCTCAGGGTCGCCAGCGACGGAGAGGGCCAACAACAACGTCGAGAAGACGGAGATCAACGACAACCAAAAAATCGAGACCAAGGAGGAAAGTGAGAAAGAGAAGGAAGTAGAGAAGAAAGAGACAGAGCAAGTCAAGAGTGATGATGTGTATGACATACCAGTTGGTAAGTGGATTTATCGATATAGAGATGGGGCAGGTCATAAGCCAGCAGGTCGGCGCCGACATTGACTTTACTATAAGCCAGCGATGGCCGGACCTGATTTGGGGTCAGCTGCCGACCCTGTGGAAGCCTCTACAGGGTTAGTAGATATACGTTTTAGGTGTTTGTCTTTTGGAATCTTTATGTTACTACCATGCAGATTTCATTGCAGTTGTCTTTAAACGCTTACTTTTCAAAACTGAATCGGCCGGAATGTAAAATGTCTGAATATACCGCGATCAAATCCGCTGTTTTGTTCGTGTAAACTTACCAAACGCTTAAGACAGGTTCAAACTATTGCACTATATGTGTAAGAAACTGCAAATGTGAAACATGTGTTGTACATTGTAATAACTGCGAAGGTTTAATTGACGGCGTCATAATTATCGAGGAATGTACCTGCGCGAATGATGTATATGATAAGGCACCGGAACGCCACGGTGATGGGATATGAAAAATCTTTAACTAAATACATTTTTTATCCGTGTCGTATCTGGAAATCAGATTTTTGGTATCTGTATGGGGTACGCCGTACGCATTCTTCATACTGCAGACGACCGGCTGGCTCAGTTGGTATCGTGGCGGTTAGTCCGCGTGTCACGCCAGAGGTCGTGGGTTCGAGTCCCGCCTAGGACATAGATGTTTGTATATGTATTATATATATATTTCTATAATAAAAAACTTAAATATATAATGTTTCTTAAATCTATAAAAATATTAAATATATTTCCGTTGTCTAGTGCCTGCAACACAAGTCCTCATGGTACTTAGCACAGGGCTAGGCTAACGTGGTGTGATTAGATCCACGGAAATATTATATTATTATACTATGTTATTATTATTATTATTATTCTTGCATATACCTTTCGTAGTACAGTTTAGGACTTGGCGTTCGTTAACTGAGACTAGAAAATTAGACATGTAGACCAAAAAAGTGGAAGCTTAAGATAGCTTAAGCTATGCATAGATACAAAGAAGATATCGTAAACTGTCTAATAGATATGTTGCATGAACTCAGAACTGTAATATTTTAACTGCACAAATGCTTCTACTTATCATGTCTATTTATAATAGAAATCTTTGTACAAAAATTAAATATTTTTAAAGAATAAAGAATAAATAAAAAAAAATAAAGAATAAAGTTTAGCCATGTCTAGCTGGACTTATGGCCTTTCGATATGGCATAATGGACATGAATCATTTTTTTTTTTGATAATATGGGTGGGCAAAAGAGAAATCGGAGCCTTTTGCCGACTCCCATACACATCCGCATTATGTTATCATGCAGATGCGTTGCCCTCTTTTCCTCCTCCCCTTCAATGGGCCACATCTCAAGAAACGCGACCACAGAGCTGTCACTTTACGGCAGTGTCATGTGCGCGAGAGGTAGGTCCTCGGCCGTGGCGGCCCAGTTCAGCCACAAGACATCGTGCCATAATACCTCTCACTAAAATTCTCTTTAGCCGTTTCTCTCTATCGATGTACTTTGATAATACAGATAAAATTGTAACATATTACTGCGTATGGGACTTAAGTCAAAATTCTAGCTCCAGTGTCCAGTCCAGAGAAATGGGATAATGAAAACGACCGTTATTCGGTCTCCACTTGTAAATTATAATATTTGTTGTAAAATAGTTTCATTAACAGTTGTATGTCGGCCACATGACAGCAATAAAATAAATTTCAATTTTCAAAGCTCACTCCGTCAGTTTACGAGCTGTCCGCCGTTAGGTGCCAGCCTACGTTCATGCACTATAAACTCGCACGCCTACTAATGTTACAAATGTCGCACATGTGTTTGATGTTCTTTCACGCAAACAATTAATTAAATGTTTGAGGTAAAATTGGGCAAAGATATATGAACAATCTGGAATAACATATCAACAACAACAATCTGGATATTGTTGTATAAAATCGGATCGCTGAAAAGCAGATTGCGGACACCGCCAGGTGCGTGCTATACGCCACGCAGGAGCCGCCTCATGCCACGGATATGCGCTTGGGGAATGCCGTCATCATCTTACCAGGATATTTGCTTGCTTCGTATTCCTTCGTATTCGGCCTGGGCTTGGCGCTCACTATTAAAATTATTATTGTTTTTTTTTTGTATATTATTACATTGAAGTGGGCAATGCAGCTTAGTTATATATAAATAATTAAGCTGCATTGCAGATCATTGAGCCGGCACGAGCTTTCGCTCACTTAGTACCGCCTAAAAGTGAGATGTAATGCTGTTGCATTTCCCGGTGCGAAGGCCGCCGCCGGGTCGCATATACGGATGTTAATGGGTGTCGGTAGTCAACAAATGCTCCAACTGTTCGTTACCCGCCCGATGATATAAAAATATACTCTATTTAAAATAAGTACAAATGGAACCGAATTTTGTTTATTAAATTAAAGTAAATCTAGTATACCTTTTAAAGTGGGTATTTTTAAATATATTTTTATTTATATTTGGTATTTTTAAATATATTTTCTATATATATTATGTGTTGTATTATATTTACATCTGTTTTCAGAGCGGTGATATGCCATGGACGCTGTATATATATATTTATGTATGGAATGGCTTGGTCATGGCCTAATGGTGTGGTGTGAGCTTTGCATGTGTCGCTTAAAACATTAACAATAACAGAAATATGTGAATAAGGTTCCGCTTCAGACGTTACAATTGAAGTAGCGCGATATAGCGACCTGTTAGGACTTTATGTGTCAATACATTAATAATTTCGGTGCTTTTCATTTGGCAATATCTTGTGAGCGAGAGGTACCCATTTATTATAAATAAATTCGGCGGTATTGGAGCATGGCAGTACCTCTTACTGGAGCAGTTCTGTGGAGATTAGGATTAAGATAATAAGATTTAGGTATCAACTAGCTAGTTGACGGTCTATACATCAAGAATTTCGGTGCTTTTCATTTGGCAATATCTATCTAGTGAGCGAGAGGTACCCATCTGTTATATATAAATTTTGCGGCATTGGAGCATGGCAGTACCTCTTACTGGATCAGTTCTGTGGTGCTTAAGATTTAGGTATCAACTAGCTAGTTGTTTAATCCGTGTGAAACGGCCATTTAGAATCCGATGTATGAATCTCGTGACTTGGCGTGCGTCAAGTGTCACGTACATTAATAGTGGGTACTGGATATAATAATGAACTGTGACAACGCTCAGTACTGAAACAACCGGTCAAGTGCGAGTCGAACTCGCGGGCGGTTCGCGCTACGGCACTTGTGAATTTAGAAATGATTATGGGAGGACATTATGGATGAAATGGACTACAAATATAAATAAGTTGTAATGATTATTCTCCAGTCATGTATATATTTCGTCCTATGATTATTACCAATTTTATTATTCGTTTCTGTTGCGGCTACAGTAAAACTATAAAAAATCAAGTTTGTATGTATGTCGGTTCAATAAGCTCAGCCCTGTGACAGAGAGCGGAGAATACGATACAACTTTAGGCTAAGAACTCACGAAGCGGTTTTCACCTGCGACCCGCCACGGTTGCGGGCCCACAGTTTCTGCAGTATGCAAATATGGATAATAAGTAAAACCCATTTCGCGCGCGGTGTGTTATATTCGGTCGGTTAGTGGCTGCCGCGACGGTTTCTGCACGCGCGCTCTGCTGTCTTTGGGATGGGCGGTCTGGATTCGAACTGATCGTTAGCTGTCTTGAGAGTTTTGAAATAGAACCGCAAACCGCCACCGCAGCGGGCGCGGGCGCTCCATGAGTTTTTAGCTGAACTAGGATATACAAATTTTTACGACTGAAATGAGATTCTCTCTAGTTTGTAGGGACTCTAAAGTTAATTTTTGACGTTAATTAGGGGATGGGGTGTAAATATACGGTAAACAAGCGCTTTACAATATAGACCCCAGTTAGCATTGTTTTAAGGGCCCCAGTTTTCTACGCCCTACAGTAGATAGGTACCTATTAAGTGGTGTGTGTAGGACATTCAGAGGTAAACTATGTCGTAACCCCATCTACGTATTTCGAGGGGATATTGTAATACCTGTAGGGGTAGGTACTGCCTACATAGAACTATATTCCTTTCCCACGTCTTATATCGAGGATCTTATACCCCCTTTTGCCATGTTAAGACGGTTTAGTCAATTCATAACACACATGTAAGAAATGATCTGCTTAAGTAAACTAAAGTATATCCTTCCCTTCTCGACATATCTCTCCTCACCGTTGTAACCCTGGCGTGCATGTGTTGACACAGGAGCGACGCTGGCGGGGCTGCCTGCGGGCGCTCTGTACCGCGTGCGCGCCACGTACCGCTACACGCGCGAGGACAGCGACGAGCTGTCGTTCGACGTGGGCGACGTCATACGCGTGGTCGAGTACGACGACCCCGACGAGCAGGTAACCACCGTGTAGTGTCGCGCGTGTGTTCGTTGGAGCGATGCTGGTGGGGCAGCATGCGGGCGTGCTGTACTGCGTGCGCGCCACGTACCGCTACACGCGCGAGGACAGCGACGAGCTGTCGTTCGACGTGGGCGACGTCATACGCGTGGTCGAGTACGACGACCCCGACGAGCAGGTAACCACCGTGTAGTGTCGCGCGTGTGTGCGTTGGAGCGATGCTGGTGGGGCAGCATGCGGGCGTGCTGTACTGCGTGCGCGCCATGTATCGCAATCGACTGAGACTATATAGTCTAGTGTCACAAGTAGTGACGTTGGGTACGACAACCCCGACGAACAGGTAACCACATAACATTCAAAGATAGCTTAGGTCCTCGTATGTGTCGCTAAACCAAGAAATAAAAAACAAAGGACATGGAGTTTGACTTTCCGTTTTCCCTTAAATCAAACTGCATTTAGTGTTGGTAATAATATGTTGACTTGTGTTTCAGGAGGAAGGCTGGTTAATGGGTATCAAAGAGACCACCAATGAAAAGGGAATGTTCCCCGCCAACTTCACGAGGCCAATATGAGGCGCTCCTTTGTTACGCTGAGACCTAAAACCGAACGAGTTTCAAGGTTTTACATCATACAAAACCTTGAAACTCACACGATTAGGATATTAAAGTTAACGAAGAGTCTGAACATTGTTTATACGAGGTTCTACTTGCTTAATACTGCGGTGACACTTGGGCTGTCTGTCAAAAAGAAATTAATATTTATTTTGTTAAAATTCACAGAGCACAGATGTACTCGCAGCATTAGTTTGAATGTTCGGATCACTTCAAATTGTTTTCAATTTCTAGTTCTTAGTTGTTGAGAGTTGTTAGATATATATTATTTATTATATTACAACGAATTATAATATTTGTCTTACCGTTTACTTTATTTAAATCAATATTTGCGATAGCAACACTAAATATTTCTAAACAATAATTAAATGTATATACATTATTATAAAATTGTAACCATTAATGGTGATTTTTATAAAATTTTAAATTACATATCTTTGTACGCGTTGTATTAAAAAAAAGTTATTAATTATTCTATTATTGTATTTAATATTATAATATTGCTCATTCGTAATTATTAAATAATGTAAATGGAAAGTGTCCTTAATATACATTTTAATATAGACGAACAAATATATTACTTCCGACTCCCCTGTAATTCATGACAGTAATAAACTTGATATAATATTGAGGCCCACAGCATAAATTTTCTTCGCCTTTTGACCAAAATAAATAAAAATAATGGGACAATAATAGCATTGTAAAAACATTTAATAAATAATTCATGTTACGGTTCTATGTTCATTAATTAGTAAAGTTTATTGCTGTCATGATAATATCCTTTATTTTATAACTGGGTGATGACTGCATTTCATCAAAGTAGTGTGATTGCATTTTCAATTGTTTTGTCTACTATTTAAAGTATATTTTGTATTTTAATGACCTGTGTGTATGTCTATTTATCTAGTGAATATACGTGGATTTTGTTGACCCTATTGTTATTATTTAACATTTTATGTAAACATTTTGTAAACACAATTTCATTAGGTTATAAAAATTTTGTTTCGACTAATGTATTAATATCAAATGCTTAAACGTTTTATTAAGAATGTATTATTGTCCAATGCCAATCAATAGATTCCTTAGTGAATTAATCGAATGTTATAATTGTGTCAAAAACGGTGCTTGGAATGTATATACATAATCATTTTTAACATTTACACCACGTAGATGTAAGGCGATTGACCCAATAACGATGCTTCCGTTTCACACTTGGATCTATAAATTATGAGGTGTGTGGTGAGGAGACAAGACGTGTGGTGACCATCTCATGACGTAGCACACTTGTTTCTGTTGTATTGAGGAACCCAATACACTATAGTCCGGTCGTGGAGCAGAAACAATACTGTGCAATGATCTAACATAGAAATGCGTGTTACCTACAATTTATACTATATCTGGTAAGCAGACGGTCACTGAATCTGCGCGAGCGAGCCGCAAATGCATATGTTATGCGGGATCGAGAGAGACGGGGGAAAAAAGAGGTTAACGTACGAAATTGTTTCTGCTCGACGCCAGACCTGACGCAATGTCACTTTACTTTCTTGTATCGGACGTGTTTTATGGTTTTTGTAGGAAGCAGTGCCATGTGAAGGTCCATAATAGATGATAATATATAAGTCTGTTAAGATTTGTACAGTTTTTACGACTACAAATAAAATATTTCTCACAAAATTTGTTTTTTCATTCAGAAATAACCACACCATTGGGTTCTTATGAATTATACTGTTAATTCATAAAAACCAAAAGTACTACTCGTGGTCGTCTTCACAGATGATCTGCTACGGGCACCGAGGCGAACCATCAACAATGTAGCCATCACTTGACAACCAATATCATATGTGACTGCTGCCACGCCGATTATGCGGCCATTAGTTGAGATAGACGGTGCAGTTATTTGTGGTATGCCATCATTTTGGTGCAACTAATATCACCATAAAAATAATAATAATATAGACTGACACCTTAGGTGATGTGAGTCGCTCAAAATAATAATATAGACTGACACCTTAGGTGATGTGAGTCGCTCAAAATAATAATATAGACTGACACCTTAGGTGATGTGAGTCGCTCAAAATAATAATATATACTGACACCTTAGGTGATGTGAGTCGCTCAAAATAATAATATAGACTGACACCTTAGGTGATGTGAGTCGCTCAAAATAATGCCATAGCACAGGCAACTGCTCTGGCTCACTCAACTACAGGGACTACAAGCATACTGTCTCTTTATAACGAAGACTGCGTGTTTAACAAGAATATCTTTTTCGTGTTTAATTAAATATGGCTATGAGCATATCTCGATACACGATACATATAGTAATCTATTCATCTATGTATTAAATTTCATCATCAATATTTAAAAAAAGTGTAACTCGTCAAGCACGTGAATGTAGGTCGTTCTGCACTCGGCTCTTGGATCGATGGCAGAAAGACAGCAAAATGTCACGAGCAATGTAGATGCAGTCCCTTAACATTAATTAATTGAGCGTGTGTGTTGGCAGAGAGAGAGAGTATTAATTTGACAGGGACCTCACACGGAATAGTAACACCACTGAGGAAGCGCCAGATCATTACTCATTTGTGACTATTTGTTAGCGACACTTATTCTATTTTCACATTACAATAGGACTCTTTCCAGTCAAAACCCAGATATTCGCGCAACTGTATTCTATTGCAATATCAGACAGGTAATGTTATCTGCAGCTGGCCGTGCCATGCTACATAGTAGTCGACGGAACCGTCACGACGGGAGAAGTACCTCTCCTAACATGATACCGCCGTAAAATTATGTGTTTGTGACCATCTGGTGTCAAATTGGGGAGATGGAGCGGGGCAGAGCGTCTACCTAGCCGTGCGGATGTTAATAGACGTCAGCAGTCGCCATATTGTTGTATTTCTTCGTTTGCCCCTATGCTATAAAAGTAATTTACTTTAAAATAATTGCACTGAATTACCCAATTCGCATGCGAGTTTTTACTGTTTGCTGCTCTCAGCGAGCTGAACCTATGGCTGAAAAATTAGGTAAAAAGAAGGAAGAGAAATTCATCAACATGTCATTCGCAGCTGTCACGTGTCACCTGCGCCGTAGGAGACGGGATGGTTTTCCTACAAACCCCTGGCGAGATTAATGAAGTGTATTAATGAAGTGTATTAATGAAGTGTATTAATGAAGTGAATTAACTCTGGTGCTCAGCGAAGATGACTGTAACGCAGTGTGAATGTGATTTATGGACTGACGCCAGATCATTTGTCAGCTGCGAGAGTTAGGCGGCTGTGGGTAAGTTATCGATTTATTGTATACGTTTCAGTAAAATGAACTTATGTTAATTTTCATCGACAATCTGAAACTAATAATGTTATGGTACTAGTAATGCTACCCGACTTTACGTGAGCTGCCCCAGTAAGTCATATTAACTGCTCAATAAAAATGTATCGTTTAATTGTAAACGTTTTGCAACAGGGAATAATATTCTGTAATTATAATATTTTATTAAGTAGTGTCATGCGGCATTGCAACCGAATTAGGCCGGAAAGACCGACCGAGGAGGTACCTCTCGCACAAATGATACCGCTATAACAGTGTCGGCTATGCTATCGCATTTCTATGATATGGTATGATATGGTATGGTTTGGGAGTAGCCGGTGGACCATTGGGTAGTGAAGGAATGGTGGCAAGGCACTATTAACATTGAGGCTCATAATAGGGTCGGTAGTCACAAATAGCTTCCATTGTTTGTGAGTCAACCTATGTTCAGGTATCATGTCAGGAAGAGCTTTCGGCCCAAATTCCCTGCAAAGCAGCTCGCCACTACCTCTTCCAAAAGGTTTAATATTTCATAGAACATCCGTCCGTGTGTATCTGAATGTCAGTTGGTGCTGTTTTTACCGTTGTATTTTGCTTACAACAGATAGTAGTGAAAACATAAAGCTATCAAAGGATTTAATACCTTAATTTAATATGCACACACTTGTAGCACCGCGCGTTGCTGGTTAGACTACGTATCCTCGTAGCGTTAGCGTAGCCACACTTTCATGGGCTGCATGCTGCGGACGCATGTTGCTGACGCAAACTCAATGCTTTTCCCTGCCCTAACGCCGCTAAAGAGGCATTCACTTCAAATAACCCTGTAAATAATAATAATTTATTTATTTGAATAAAAAAAAAACAAATTATATGTGTTTGGAAGGGTTTGAAAATAATGTTTTTGGAAATGTCCGTGCGAATCCGGGACGGGACGCTTGGAAAATATAAGTCCAACTAGTTTGTAACCACAGCACACATTACACAAGTTGTAAAACAAGGTCTCAAAGCGCGCCGACTCTTTACAATTGGAAATGTTAAATAGCACAACAGCACTACGCTTGTATATTATTTACTCAACTAGCTGCGCCCTGCAGTTTCACTCGCCTCACAAGTCTAAAAACAAAGGGACTAACCAAATTTTACAGTTCATTCAGCCGGGATCCAAAGTAATTGCACGACGAAAGTGAGGCTTGTGTCCCACGCGAGTTCCCTTATATCATGTCTCCCGTGATCACTCCACCAACTAGTTTAGTTGGCCCCTTTAATGTGACATTCAATAAAATAAATTGTATGTGAGCTATTATCATAGTTCTTGAATAGTGGGTGACGTTTGTCGTGGACTTATTTAATTATTATTTTTTGTTTTATAAATTAACTCGATAAAAGCTTTTTTTCAAAATAATAAATGTTTTGGTCCGGTTTAAAAGTAAATTGATTTATTTAATTTATAAGTTTAATTTCGTGCAAAGCTAAAACCCATTAGTTCGGTTTAATTCGGTGCAAAAACTGTATCGGCGGTTGTAAAGGTATTGCTCGCAAAATATAAATAACACCATCGAGCACACAGATGACAAACTGAAAAATATTACGGGTTTTCATCGGCAGGTAGTTGTCGATAAGACATCCTCATTACAAGCCCGAGGTAAAGCAACAGTCAAACCATTGAACGATAACAAATGTTTGTTCGGCTGGTAAAGTGATAAAAGTAGTCTTTAGGGACATACAAGAAGTTTGTTCGTCTATCATTTAAAGAAAAGGTTAGAGACAATAACCGGAGCTGACTATGCTGCATTATTGGAGATATTTAATGAAGAGTTGATTAAGAAACCGCCGCACCTCTCGTAGAAATAATTCTATTTCGTCAGGACGACATTCCGGATCACTCGTCCATAGCTGGGACTTCAAACCTTGTAGAATTAACATATGAATTATTGATCATCACACTTCTTCCTCTTTTAAAAAGAAATGGGTTGGTTGGCCAGGATTTCCATCCTTTGAAGAGAGGAAGAGAATAGGTGAAACTGAGGCCCGTTGTGTTCAGCGTTTCACAAAACATATTAGCATTAGCCACGCACGGTCACTATTTTTTTGTGATAAAATATAATTATAGCTTATGTTACTCAGGGTACTTCCAGTGATTTTCGAAATTGTTAGTTACGGATATACGAAATATACCTAACATACATTGCGTATGATAAGTGGTGGTAGCGCCATGGTGCATGAATCTCGAATTTGGCTCCTTCGTCGTGGATTGCGAGCTTCCGGTGTCCCAGTGGAGTAATGAAGGGAAGGAGAACAACACGTCTGTATAGAAGCATTCACCAAGTGAAGGTAGGGAGACGTTCGCATCCACGGGCTACGGCCGTCGATTCCTAGCGCTTTCCTTAGAAAACGCACGTAACAGAGCCCAACAGCACGGCGCACGCTGACATTGTAGCCAGCGTGACAGAGCTCTTCCCGGTCAAAACGTGTTTACTTGAAGTGGTATTTGCCTTGTAGTTTAGTAGCAAACATGTCAATACCATATTGGGACCCCCGGGTTCGACTGGTTTAAAATAATAATAATAATATCTGTGGTTTTTTTACATCACGTTAGCCCAGTTCAGCGATAAGTACCGTAAGGACTTGTGTTACACACACTAGACAACGGACAATATATTTAACATTTTTTATATATTTAAGAATTTTATTATTGATATGCATATAATACATATATAAACATCCATGACATGGACGGGATTCTATATAGTCCAACCGCCACTTCACCAACCAAGCCGGTCGTCAATAATCAAAAATGTTACTGGGATTTCTTTTATATGAGTCGAGAAGTTGACGGTGTCCCCTCGGAAAGGAGAATAACGGAATATGTTCCCTCGAGAGTACACTTGCGACTGTGCATACACTTATTCTCTATACCCTGGCATAACTGATTCCTAAAATAAAAATAACAACGAAACAAAATGAAAAGAACGGAATAACATAGACAGAGGAAGAATTGTGGCTACAAGATTAAAAGAATTATTATTTCTCGCTGCCACTTGTTTATGATTTGTTTGCGTGTTCTCATTAACAGGTCCTCAACACAAAGTGATTATTTCCGTAAACAAAGATTGTATCAGTTAGATAACATATTACATAGCATGTTCTATGTGCAAATTAGTTGTCACGATAGACGTTTCGCCATGAGCTTACCAATTGCGAAATGTGTTGTATGGCAATGTGTAATGTTCATAGAGATAACATAGATAGAGAAGGGAAGCCCAACTTTTTTTATTGGCTCCGGGGAATTCCTTAACAGATGAGGGGTCCGGGTGGCTTTTAGACCATATGTAGGACTCGGCAATGCAACACCAACTAAGCACTTCAGCGACTATAATTGGAAAGTCCCGGATTTGCAGACAACAGAATCGGGGAAGCCGCCAGCACAAAAAGCTAATGTAGTTATCTCTGTCTCTCTTTTTTCATTCTTTTTTTCTGCGCATTGCGCATGCGAGACTTGGTAGACAAAGTTAGTTATCTATTCACCAAGACGGCCGGTCGCCGTGATATGCGCCTATTGGCACCCATTCCCTACGCTCTCTTTGGTAATTTTCTGTATCTCTGTATGCCAACTTGTCAAACCAGCTGTCTCTTCTCTATTTCTTTATTCTTTTTTTATCGCAGGGAAAATATTGTGTCATATCCGCTAGCATACACTGCTGTATTGAAGTTCTCCAACCTATTTTGACCTATGCCCATACAATACTTATTTCTACATTCAAACCTTGTCCATGCCATACCGAATATGACATGCCAAGGTGAAGGTTACCAAATTTCATGCATTCTTTCAGAAGCTATCCGATAACATTCATTTGGGAGGTTTCACTTTTAGGCTTCTGTAGCGAAATGGCAAAAAACGGAACTCTTATCCGGTTCGTCAGCTCCGTCTCCCCGTCCGTATGTCGCAGACGTTCAACTCGGAGAAGATGAATACTGTGTTTGAAATTTTAGGGTTATTTTGTGTGCCGCTACAAAATAATGTAGAATGGTTTAAAAAAATAAAGATGTCTAGGCTAGCTTCATGTAACTGAGCTATGAAAATATTTTTTCGAGAGGACAGAGACGCCCGGGGTGTGGATTTTGTATTGATATGTTAATACACTACTCGTATTACAAGAGGGTAACATCTTTTATTATCTAGGGATTCATTGGTGGAAATAGGCCTCATTCAATGGTAGTAGGAGAGAGGAGAGAGGAATATCTACATCATGTCGTTATGGAGCTGGTGGCAAAACTGGCTGTCACACTGGAAAACCGGGGCGTCGTGTTCGCTAAAAGGGCGTTCGGCGCGCTTGGGCCATCATGAGAGCGGCGCTAACGATATCAGTGCGCGGAGTCGTGCGAGACGAGTTGTCGTGCGTTTTACGCGTCGCCAGCTGCGCGAAGACGCGTGCAGCACGTGTGCGCAGGAATCACACCACCGAGGACCACGGTCTCGGCAGCCCTCAGCGTCGTGTGTACATCCAAGAGAGGCTGAATCGCTCTACTCGCCTGCAGTTTCATCGCGCCCGGGAGGAGTGCCGCAAGTGAGAGTGGAGATACTCGTGGACGAGACGAGGGCGTATATTTGTGCGACAATGCGATGGCAAGCCGGTACACCCTGTTCGCACTGAATCCGATTTTGATCAGGTTTTTGACGACATATTTGTTTGAGCCTGGAGTATTTACCTACTAATAGTTATAGATTATTTTCGTGTATAGTGTTACCTATATCCACGCTAAGAACTTCTGAGATACTGAGATTTATGTATGGTAAGGGGATAAAATATATTGAGGATAAAGTTATATTATCAAAATTTAAAACTATATGTAGTGTAAAATACGAGGGTGGATCTAAAAGTTCGTGCCCTAACCTACATGGAGCTATGACATCTTTTTAAATCTACCGTCATTTGTTAGTATGCGTCATATTGATTTATTGTGCGCAGTTTAATTCCGGTACTGCATAACATAAATTTTCTGTGATTATTTGTTTGAAGCTATATGACGCAATTGTCAATAATGGAGAAAATTGAACACCGTGCAGTCATTAAGTACCTCAATAAAAAGGCCCATCACCAAAAGACATCCATCGAGATGTGGTGAGCACTTTGGGGGAGTCTGCTCCATCGTATTCCAGTGTCAAGAAGTGGGTAGCTGAGTTTAAGCGCGGTCGTGAGAGTATTAAAGATGATCCTAGGAGTGGAAGGCCAACATCCTCTACCACGAAAGATAACATTGATAAAATTTGTGATCTCGTACTGGGTGACCGACGTTTGACCATTGGTAAGATAGCTGAGATAACAAACATTAGTTATGGCCGGGTACAACACATAATAACGGAAGAGTTGGGGTTCCATAAGGTTTCTGCTCGCTGGGTCCCGAGGTTGCTTTCAGCTGAACAAAAACGAGTTCGATACACAATTTCGCGAGACTGTTTGGAACTTTCTGAGACTGATCCCGAGGACTTTTTGTCTACATTTGTTACCATGGATGAAAGCTGGGTTCACCACCATACCCCTGAATCAAAGCCATAGTCCAAACAGTGGAAAAGATCAGACTCTCTGACACCGAAGAAGGCTAAGGTCGTTTTGTCGACTAACTTAACGTATTATGAATATGAATACAACAGATTTTGTGATGCGGTATTTCACATCGACACCATTAACTTGAATAAAGTTATACAAATAATGAGCAGTATAAATAGCAATAGTAAGGCCGCTACCTAAGCAAACAAATCCATCCAATGTTAATGATATCCGGCCTATAAGCATACTGCCATGCTTGTCTAAAATATTAGAGAAAGGTGTTTTTGTCAACAAGTAATGGAATATCTTGTGAGTAATAATATTCTTCCAGAGGTACAGTCAAGTTTTAAGAAGCGACGCAGCACAGTCACCGCACTGCTAGATGTAATGGGCAATATAATTTGCACACAGGACAAAGAAATGTGCACTGTGCTCGTACTGTTGGACTTTTCGAGGCCTTCGATTCCTTATATATTGACATGCTTATGTCTAAGCTAGCCTACAATGGTTTCGACTCTGAAGCACGGAACTGGTAAGAGGTATCTTAGCAATCGGTATAAATTTGTGAAGATCAGCTGCGGTGGTGACTCTACTGCTAAGTCCAACAAAACATGGGTAAAAAGGGGTGTGCCACAAGGATCTTTACTGAGCCCTATGCTGTTTACACCTTATTCAGCAGATATACAACTCCAAATAATTAATTGAAATACCACTTATAAGCTGACCATGACCAGTTATATCTATCCTTTAGGCATTCCGAGATGCACAGTGCCATAGCCAGATTAAATGAGGATCTCATTCGAATAGTGGACTGGTAGAAATAACTGCCTTCTTCTCAATCCGAAGAAGACCAAGTATCTTATTTTTGGTAGCAAACATAGTTAGAAAGCCTTTTTTTGCAGTATCTAGTGTACCGCTTGCAGACGAACCTATAGAACGAGTATGAGTATGAAGCACGATATATTGGGCTTTGGATAGACTGCAGTCTCCGTTTTGAAAATCATATCACTATTCTCTAATCTCTCGTATTATCTTAACTTAATTATATGGACGCTGCGACCGGCTTGCGTATTTCAGTACGAACGCAAAAGTTAATACAGAGAGTCCAGAATGCCTGTGCTGAGAGCTCATATGACATTTCTTAATAAACGCTCAATTTTAAAAATGAGACATCGTCCTAAACTTCACCTCGCATGTATACTGTTTGGGGTTTTAAAATATAAACAGCCTAAATATCTTTACGAGAAGCTAACGTGGATGTCGGAGCAGAGGGATCGTGGGTCTCGTCAATGAGCAAAGCAGCTCTCGACAGAACGTCATGATTCGGCAGCGTTCAGGGGTACGCAACCTCCAAATGCTGAAATAATATACCGCCGCCGGTAGGAGACCTGCCACAAATACAAACATTTAGAACTAGGTTAAAGATATTTATTGATCAACACCAGAAAATAGAAGAGGAGTTTAGGCTTGACACCAGCGTTTTTCAAAGTATAAATTTGTTAATTAAAGCAGAATGACGATGTTATATAACAAACCTACCACACATATATCTTCTATCCGCAATGTATTCTTCTTTTTTGTCCTTATCTTAAACACGTGGTATGTTAAATTGTATTTTCATGTTTAATATTTGGTTTTCTCTTCTTTTTTTGGGTGCGGGGTGTATTTATAAACCTGAAATGACTTTTATGTATTTTAATTATGTGCGCGTTATTATTCATGTGATGTCATTTCTGTACTTGTGAGTCTAAACGTGCATCTGTTTCGTGATCTCGCCAAATGGCCCCAATGGCAGACTAGTGCAGACTTAATATCACTGACACTGAATTGGGACCAATTTGTGACGCATTTGTAGAATATTACCTGTTGCTAGTTCAGTTTATAATTTTCTCTATTGCAGCATGTATCACACATTTTTTTTTCTTTCTTTCTTTCTTAATACATCACTTTGAGATAAATTTAAGGAAACCAGTATACCGTTTATTTTCAATACATTCTACATAATGTCCTGTATGAATATTAGTGAATTTAGCGTGATGAGCGATAATAACAATAGAAATATTAGAAACAGGAATAAGCTAGATGTATCAGTTCTGGAGTGGAGGCCGTGTTTAGGAAAACGAAGTGTTGGTCGACCGTTCACCAGGTGGGCAGACGATCTCCGTGTAGTAGCCGGTCCGGGATGGATGCGTGTAGCAGGAGATCGGTCGTCTTGGCGTTCGTCGAGAGAGGCCTGCGTCCAGCAGCGGACCGACAAGGGCTGGTAATGATGACGATGATGATCAGTTTATAGACTTAGCAGTGTTAGCAGTTCCTTTCGGGGGCAATGTTTACAGTTGAATCCCAGAAAACGTCCAAAAACTGCCAATTAATAAATTCAAAAAGTTTTTAAGAAACATTTGTGTGGTAAATGATACTATAAGGTAATAAGAGTTTATGACAGATACCACACCTTGGGAGTGAAACGTTCTTCTCATGCTATTTCGGTGAAATTTTATTGTTTACTGTTTTAATTGTGGACAGGCTCGCTGAGTTTTTATCGCCGGTTCTTCTCAGGACAGGGTTAGGGTTGAATCGGTGGTAGATTTTTTTTTATTGACGTTCAAGAAATACTTGTTATAATTCTATTATGAATAAAAACATTTTCATTTCATTTCTTTTTTTTGATTACTCTGTGAAGACGGAAGTGTCCAGTGCAGCTTTGTCGGTTACTATAAGAGATGTCGGGAGACGGTCTAGGTGAGATTATGGTCGATCAGACTCCCATCTTTTTCCGCAGATGGGAAGGATACATCCCATAGTTATTTAAGATTACGAGGGGTGAATGATAAATACCCGAAACGACAAAGAAAACCTTTAATAATCTATTTAAAACAATTTTACTTCTCAACGTAGTATCCTTCTACCTCGATGCATTTAGTCCAGCGCTTCTCCAATGTCGTTACATCAGTTTTATTAAATGTTTTCTCTAACCTCTCAAAATACTCGTCTACGAAGACAATGACTTCATAATTTGATGAAAATCTTCGGCCACCTAACCATTTCTATCATAATCGTTTCAGGAATAAGTGGAGTACGGGCCAGATCTGGGGAATAGGTGGAAATTCGAACCGCAATTCAGGGATTTTGGCAACTGCAACCCTTGACGAGTGCACAGGTGCGTTGTCGTGGTGGAATAAAACTTTCTTTTTGGCTAAATCAGGCCGTTTCTTTCGGATTCCTTCACAAAATGTTTGCAGAAGGCTTGACCAATGCTCTCCATTTATTGCTTTTCCTCTTCGCACATGATCCACTAAAATAATCCTCCTCCTCGCTCATACCAAAAAACAGTCACCATCACCATCACCATCACTTTGCGGGTAGACAAAACCGTTTTTGCTTACTTCTGCGTAGGTTTTCCGCTCTCAGTCCACTGCTTACATTGTTCTTTTGTTTCAGGAATATAATGATGAATCAATGTTTCACCCACTGTCACATAACGTCGCAAAAAACGATAGTATCACGCTTAAACAGCGCCAAACACTCCGATGAATCGTCCACTCGAAGTTGCCTTTTGGTTAACAGTGAGCAAACGCGACACCCATCGCGCGCAAAGCTTTTTCATACGCAAATGTTGGTCTAAAATGTTAAAAACGCGTTCAGAGGAAATGCTTACCATCTCTGCAATCTGCCGCAACTTTAAGCGCCGATCAATCAAAACAATTTTTTTAATCTTTTTGATAATGTTCGGATTCGTGACTTCCTTTGGACGGCCAGACATGTTGGCGCCTCCGCAGCTCTGTCTCCTACGTTTAAAATCAGTTGCCCAGGTGTGAATTGTATTCAATGTAGAAGCATTATTACCTAAAATACTGTCTAGCTTGACTTTAATCTGGGTTTCTGTTTTCCTTTAAAACCATAAATCTTTATCACCGCACGAATTTCGTTTCTTTCCATTGCTGAGAAAAAAAAAAGAAAGAAAGATCTAGGTCTCCTCGCACATATTCTGTCAGTTCGAATATATTCTAATTTGGCGTTCTGCTTTCGAATGATGATGATAATATAATAATACATTTTGTTTGCATATCTTTTTTTAAGTTCGTCGTTTTAGCCTGTAATCAAGCAGCCTGGTAGCTAAAGTAGCCATTATTTTAGGATTTAGGCTTAGGCCGGCTCCCCTCGCCCCTCTTAAATGAGGGGGGAAGCTCACGCGCGGTAGTAAAGTTGGCCTCGTATTATCGTGTTGGAGGAGCTATCATGACGGGGGAAACCGTCACGCCCTTACACCACGGGCGGACGGTACGACTCGCACGCGGCCGTCGTAATTAACTTAACCGGTACGGCGGCGGTTTGATTTGAGCTCGTTGGCAAATCGCGTAAAAGCGAGAGTCTAACCCTGGTCGTGCCGGCCGGTAGTGTCATGCACCATGCATGGCACCTCCTCCTCCTATGCGGCATGGTGCTACCTCGTACAGAAAAGGTACTGGAATGATCTCCTATAACTGTACTAACCTCGTCATTCTGACTATTCGGAGCCGCACGTGTGCGCTGTTGTCTACCATGATGTGGTGATTGTGGGTTGAATCGTATAGTCCGCGCCCGAATCCCCCGCACGCGGTGTGGTGTTGTTGTTTGCGTCTCGTTTCGTTACGTGTTACAATTGTCGTGATTTGATCGTCCTCAATCAGAACGTGGCTTTAAGTCCATTTACAGCTTTTTTTCTGAGGGACCTACGATTGGTTGGCGGCGCTATTGCTCCAGTCTCAACAATTCGACTGACTGTCGAAGACTTTTGTGTCCTCTGGTTAAGGGCTTACCTGCTTCCTAAGTGAATGTTTCAGAACGTCACATGTAGTGTCTTTTTATCAAATGTGGCCCCTTCAAATTTCTCCACTCGTTTGGAATATACGATATGGACGGTGTTCAGTTCCTAAAAAAGTTCATGAATCTCTCTCTCTCTCTCTCTAATAGGGGCTCTAAGCCGAGGATTGTTGACTCACGTACTCATTACACAACGCACGATCCGCTTTCGAGCGCTGTGTACGACTGAGTACTCAACAGCCGTCGACATACACCCCGTGACTGTCGCAGCCGTAGCTTGCTGCGATCAAGCAGGAGCCTCTTTGACATTTGACACCTTTTACTTTCTCTTGCCGACCATTGAAATGCCTATATATCCATAGATTTTGCATACCCCCATAGATATAATTAGAAACATTATTCAAAGCGTGTAAAGAGTAGTAGGTAGTAGAGCCCAGCGACTGAAACATATTAGGAACATGTGAGGTTTGTAATGGATGCTCTCTTTAATACTAGAACCGTTTGCGGTGTGTCGTCCGCTAGCAGCTACCTCTATTGTTTCCACGTAAGCCTGTAACACTAACGCAATACACAGTGCGAAAGTCGATAGTTTAGTCATCAGTCGTCGATCGCCAGCCGTCAGTCAGAGCTGAGGCTCCGCGGTCCGCGGCGGACAAGTGCCTTTGTGTTAGTTCGCGAGTTTCAGTGAACCTCCGTCGGTTTCTTCGTATGAGTGCGAAACACAAATAAGAGCCAAGTTACAGACATTAAGTTGTAACGTGCCGTGAATGTTGAATATAGTATTACCACAAATAATTCCTATAAATTTCCGAGGTAGTGTACCGCGTTTTATCCTTATCCTAGTCTCAGGACCTACGTCCCCGGTTTGATTTTTTTTTCATTATGGGATAGCTCATTTATCGACGGGAGGTTCTCGAACCGCCCCTCGATAAATGAGCTGATATATAGACTGTATATATATATGCCCCTGCACTACGACCGAAACGCAGTACCGTGGGCTATGCGGGGAAGCCGCTCGGCGATGCTACTATCTAACATAAATAAGTAGTGTAGTCCTCTCGTGAACGTGTTTTGGCTTGGTCAACGTATCAAGTGGTTTCAACGGAATATCAGTGCTGTAAATTTGTGCCCCATAATATAACGTACCTATGATTTTATTACTACAAATGTCTTTTTTCTCTTGTCACTCATATATGTGTGTATCATAAATAATATTTTATTTATAATACACATATTCCATTGTATTCTATATAACTTAAGTAGAAACAGTACATATACGATTTTTTTTAGAGTCATTAAAAATCGCTACATTTTCTCGTCTTACGGATAAGTGTACAAATAAATATAGAGACCGATACAGTGACAAGATACTTCCTGCATGTAATAGTTGTACACATCGTTCACAAGTTGCTTCTACGGCCCAACTGTTACTCTAGAATATTGGAGGTCGTTCAGTGTCCCCATAATGGTTCAAGTCTTGTCGTGGCGGTGGGGCTCAGTAGCCTGGGGTTATCCGAGACACCTTGGGCGAAGCCAATTGAAACGAGGCGGTGGCGGCTCTTAGTACCCCTCCTATAAGAAGAGGGGACT
>JAFELO010000806.1:155274-168427 GCA_017140195.1 Eumaeus atala
TGTTCCGGGGCACCACATCAAAGACGGCACTGGCGGCACTCGCGGTGGTTTTTGTGGGTATTCGGCACTATATAATGTGCTGCGAGCCCCACACACCACTGGACCCCACCCAGGGCCAGTGAAGGCGCGTAAATGCGTTTCCCCGCGTCAACAAAAAAAAAGCCGTTTAGTGTGAGGCGCAAGTTTAAGAGCGTCGACTGTTCATTTGTCCCTATAGGTACAAGCTATAGGGACAAATGAGCAGAGCAGAAAAGCGGAAAAAATTGGACCTGCACGACCGGGAGGTAGGTACCTAGGAAATATTACTATAATTAATAAAACGTTCATGGATCTCAATCGGATCAAAAAAAAAAATGAACGATTTAAAAGTATATCGCATATCTTATCATGAAGCTACAATAATAATAATAATAATGGAATTTCAAAGTATATTGTCCTTCCAAATGTTATGATTCTGGGTATGCGATTGATGTACAAACAATACAAGATACACGATTTCAAATTAAATTGTAATTCTAAAACGTCGTCGACTGTACAAAAACACTTTTTTTGCAAACTCAACAATTTTGCAAATTTAAGTGGTTTTTACAAAATGCCGTATTTAATATGTGATATATAAACCGATATAAAATTGTTTTTATACGGATGTACATCCTGGTACCAAGTAACTTTAATTTTGAAAAGTGCCAAGATTTGTAACCAATGTGTTCATAAAACGATTCGATTTGCGAAATTATTCATCTGGCGTTTTGCCAGTAAATTGAATAGATATTGTAAACTATACCACGGCGTGTTGCGTCAACATGTATTGTCATTTGTTCATGCTATACAGTTGCAAATGTCAGCAGACGCTCCCAGTAAGAGGTAGTGCCATGCTGCGCTGCTGCAGTCAAACTGGGCAGGCACGGCCGGGGAGCCTCTTGCTCACATGACACTGATGTACAGTCGCGTTTCGTGCGGTTTGTGAGTACTGGCCCATTGGAAAGGAGGGGACTAGAAGGAAAGGAGACGCATCTGCAGGACATGTTTATGGAGTCGGTAGTCAAAATATTCCGATCGCTCGTTTGCTCCATTATATGCTGAGCGCTGGCGCTGCCCTGATGTGAAGCAGAACCTAAAATTTTCCGAAAATTGTAACGAAACCCACAGTTAGACCTGGGATAGTTGAAGAATTTCTGGATAAATTATAAATGTGGCTGCCCATTGTATGGCAGTTTGACACGACTTAAGAAAAAAAACGGGTACTACACGATGGAAGGCTTTGGTCGACCGAGACACTCCGCCGACTTCCTGAACCCGATTTTATCTTAAAAAACATAACACTTATTCAACCGTGGACGATTGTCCACGTAACTCTCAAGACCTGCGACTGAACACCCAAACCACTTATAGTAATAATGCCTTCGTAACCGTTTGCAGACACAGGCGCACTCTGTACGTCTTCTTGTCCTTATTCCGGTGGGCTCCACTCCGACCACGAGACAGGCAAACTCCTCACACAAAGCCTGCCACTACCGCCTGTTGCGATACACGTACAAAACTATCCTACGCACACTACGATGGCTCTATTTATATGGCTTTCTCAATTCACGCATTATTGGAATATTAAATGGGCTATTTAAGATAATTTCAATATGAGCGCAGTTACGGGTGGTCTTGGCCGGATAACGCGCCGCATACTAAGCGCTGCGGCCGGCACGGAATGCCAATGAGCAACCCGCCCAGCTCATCCCGACCTGGCCGTATGCCACAGTGAACCGCTTGAGACATACCCGAAGTACTAAGGTTCTTCATAAAATCAACAGGGTTAGAAAATATTTCGTATTATGTATATCGTATTTGTACTGGGTACATAGTGACTGAACGCGCAACATGAATTAAATAACATTAATTATTTGACATAACATCCAACCACACCGCGGGACGTGGCATGCGGTGGATTCCTCTGATCATCCAAAAATGAGTTCGACGCAAAAAAGTTCGGCTTTCACTTTTGCAAATTCATCATTCCAGTGCTAAAAAGGGAACGATGACCTTAACAAAAGTCCCTCAAACAGCCTTAGCGGAGGACTAGAATGTACGAGTGTCTGAAAGAAGGCTACCAAACTACTAAGAAGTAGTTTCTCGTCAATTTTGCTTACGAGCTCTGACTTTGATTTGGCCATTAATTTTTGTGAAAGACCTAGGGAGGATAATTATACTCCTTCTATAGTTTTCCGGTGTTTTCGTCCTGTGTATGTGAAGTGGCAACTTTCAGGAGCATCCAAACCAAGGTTGCAACTTACCGCCAATCGGTACCACATGGAACGGAATGAAGAGTTCCATTCACTGAAGCACCACATCAACGAAAGACTCCGCAATGGGGTCAGTATTATCCAATAAGAAGCAAATCCACCCGCACGGGTAGGATGCCAAGAACAACCGCATCCCATCGTAATCTGCTGACCTATATTTCTAGACGCAACGATAGCCTACAAAAGCCGGCCGTGGTCTGACCACTGAACTTCATATCAGGCAGTGATGTGATGATATGCAGGATTCCCAAGGGAGTATTGACGGAACCCAGGTAAATGTCCAGAAGTCCCACAAGGAAAAAGGTGTGGCCTTTCACGTCAGGGATTCGCGTAGTGGATGATAACAATTTTGTCAAACCATATGCCAAAGCAAAGTCGAAAATGTCTTCCCGCATGATCGGTAGTACGTAAACAAAGCCAACTGGCGTGGTGGCCGTTAAAATTACCAAATATCACTTGCGGTAATATTATCAAGTATATCTGTGGTTGGAATCTGTTTCAGCTCAGAATCTGGTAGCCCTCTCTGTGTGCTCAAGGAGTCGGTCTATTCCGGTATTTCCGTCATCTGTGTAGGCAGGTATAGACACGGGGATAGTCATCGCTATCTACTCGCAGCCAAAGGAAGGATAGATCCTTATCTTCAAGGTTGAAGAGGTGACGATAGCAGATATCATCTCCGAGAAAAAGTTCACACATACTCCAGCCCGTGGTATAAATAATTGTTCTAATTTAAACCATGAGTAGGTAAGGTAAGATGAATCAACCGGAGAAGATAACTGCGTTTCTGTCAGAAAGCGTAAAGCCGAATTTGCCGTCTCAATATGGTGGCGGACAGCGTGGAGATTGAAGTGTAATCCCCTGGTGTTGCAAAAATCAACAACTAGAGTAGTTGCTGTAGCCTAGGATAACCCCTCCCCCCTCCCCTGAATATGGGGGACAGCCCAAGCATTCAGCATTTAGGCTCAGGTTCAAGACCTGAGCATGGAGGGCCAGGGACGGATTCTCCAGCTTCTACGTTGCTGCGAAGCGTTCTGGGGTAACCCATTTTTAAACTGTGCTGCCATGAGATGGGGGGAGGGGAGGTCTGGCCTACCGGATTCACTGTTCTCTGCCTCTCGGATTCACTCTTCTCTACCTCTTCGAAAAAATAATTTTTAATAATAATAAACGTGGGTTAATAGTAATTAAGGCACGAAGAGCATACACTTTAGATGCTAAAAGTAGCGTCCAAAAGATCGTACTGATAGGTCAAACTGGTAGTGAAAAGGGCGGTTCTGACCTGAACCCAAACGTTATTTTGGACGCTAATAGAGTATACAGTGGACTCGACAGTCTCAACTCATGATTCCTATAGAGATTTTGGGGGTATGATTTAACATTTGAGGGTATTGATTATTTGATACAGTTGAGATAAATAGGCATTTCCTTAATGTACCAGGGGATAATTCCTTTTCGAGGCTTGGTATAAATTTAACGTGAATAAATTCGTCTCGTCCACATTTACATTTTAAACAGTATGCGAAAAAGATATATTTCCTAATGTTAGTGGAAGTGATGGCATCTCACTGGATATGTTACTTTTCTCTTTACCTTATATGTTATATAATATATTGTATTCTATGAATTCTGTAAAAGGGAGTAAAGGACTATAGAGGTTTAGTTAGACTTTTAGATTCATTTGTTTCATCATGGTCTCTCCACATTCACAATCCAGGACATACTTAAATAATATCAGAAACAAACAATAGAATCAATACAGTTTTTGATAAGTATTTAGTAAAAAGTAAGGGTATGAAGTCTTATCTGGGTAGCTGTCCGAGACTCCCGGCCGCAACTTGGATGTAAGTAAAAAGTAATGTAGTCTTATCGGGGTAGCTGTCCGAGACTCCCGGCCGCAACTTGGATGTAAGTAAAAAGTAATGTAGTCTTATCTGGGTAGCTGTCCGAGACTCCCGGCCGCAACTTGGATGATCCTTTCTTTGTCTTATAATAAATTCATCAATTGTTCTTCATTCCTTATATTCAATATTTGAAAGATTATGGTGAGATCATATCTTCGTATTACATCCAAATTTAAAAGAGGGAATAAGAAAAAAAAAGAAAAGGAGTAGAGCTCATTTTATATGAAATATTAATTCGTGCATTGTGACATGAATATGTAGGTATAAAAAGTAACTGATTATCATTAGCCATCCTAAATATATCCGACCTCAACATCGCCAAAAGGAAAAAGAGTCATTTCCTCAACACAGAGAACATTAAGCCTTACAGTCAAAGATGACAGATATACTTTTTTATAAAATGTTTATGTAGCAAAATACAATTGCTACATCATTAAACAAATTAATTAACTAAAGTGTGTTGTCATCCACATGGGAATGTTGTAAAGTTGTAGTTATATACTTTTTTGCATAAGTGATCATTTTATGTATATATGCATATAAAATATAATTTACATTAATTTAACTAGAAATTGTATTTTTCAGTCACAAAATCAAATAAATTGACACTGACGCCACGAGAGAAAAATTAAAGGTGGGCCTGAAAACCAGTGTCTGGTCTAAGCTTTTGTTAAGCGCACTGTTGCCACCGCGATATTGACAGTATTTACTCTTTTTATTTGCATTACATTGTGTAGGAGCTCAGTGTGTTTTCTTACGAGTATAGTTATTATTTTTTTTTTATTCATTCATTCTGACTGAAATATTCAGCGGGTCACCTAGGGCTGTTTCCGCACCCATAACTTAGCCATTTCAGTAGCCTCAGACTTTGTAATGTAACAAGAGCTAATACTGAAAAGTAATAAACGTTAAATTAATTTTTCACCTCCTTTTTTACGGTAGCAATACGTCCTAGCCACGAATTTCGTAAAGTTGAGGCTTTTAGCGTCAGGCGTGTACAATTGAGGCTTGGCCCTACTTGAGATCCTAATAACTTATTGATAGTTGGCGATAATTGGTCATCGTTGAGGCAAACCTGTGACATGTTATCTGTTAACTCTGTGTAATTTCACTTTCAAATTTGAACCTCATTGAGACAAATATTCAAATATAAGGAGTTTGCTCTCAGCCTGCCGTGTCCCCGCCCAGTCGACCACCAGACACACAAATTCCACAAGACGCGACAGCAAAGCTGTCAATTTCGCAGTCGCATCAGTGATACGTGACGGAGAGGTACCTCCTCGGTCGTACCGACCCGAATCGTGTGTAATGTAGCAATACAATAAATGGTGATAATACCTCTTACAACAAATGGTGATAATGGTAACGGTTAAGAGGTGGAATGTCCTTGAGTATGCAGCTCTAAAAAGCCAACCCTTTCTTAGGTCTGCAGAGACGGAACTGCTAGTGGACGTATTTTATCATCAGGATGGAGTGGATAGTGAAGCTGATCGGTGTGATACTCCGTGTGTTGGACGCGCTACTGGCGCCGTACTTCTGGTTCAAGGCGCGGCGCTCCGCCCGCGTGCCGCACATCAAGGACCCGTTGCTGTTCTATCCTGTCACGGAGCTCGTGCAGGGCATACGCAGAGGGGAGGTGAGTGGCCGCGCTACTGGCGCCGTACTTCTGGTTCAAGGCGCGGCGCTCCGCCCGCGTGCCGCACATCAAGGACCCGTTGCTGTTCTATCCTGTCACGGAGCTCGTGCAGGGCATACGCAGCGGGGAGGTGAGTGGCGGCGCTACTGGCGCTATACTCCTGTGTGAAGGCGCGGTGCTCTGCCCGCAGTGAAGCACATCAAGGACCCGTTGCTGTTCTATCCTGTCACGGAGTTCGTGCAGGGCATACGCAGCGGGGAGGTGAGTGGCCGCGCTACTGGCGCTATACTCCTGGGTGAAAGCGCGGTGCTCTGCCCGCAGTGAAGCACATCAAGGACCCGTTGCTGTCCTATCCCGTCACGGAGCTCGAGCAGGGAATATATAATAATTATAATGGGTGAAGGCGCAGCACACCGCCCGGGTGCCGCACTTCAACGACCCGCTGCTGTTAAATGATCCCGTCACGGAGCTCGTGCAGGGCATACGCAGCGGGAAGGTGAGTGGCGATACCGCTGGCGCCGTACTCCTGGGTGACGTCGCGGCACTCCGGGCGCGTGCCGCACATCAAGGACCCGCTGCTGTCGCGTTTTGTGTGTCTTTTGATAGTCTCTACTTGAGTAATTAGACGAAGGTAGGCAACGCGTGTGTGATATGATCTCTAATCTCCTAACTTTTTAGGTACCGTATTAGGTATACCATCCCACACACGTATCGTCATGTCTCCATTTATAAGTCTACTATATGAGTAAATATTCCAGTTGACAAGCGAGAGTATCGTGGCGGCTTACATCTCGAGGATACTGGAGGTGAACCCTCTTATCAACGCGGTGGTGGAGGATCGCTACCAGGAGGCCCTCAGGGAAGCGCGGGAAGTGGACCGGAGCATAGCAGATGCTAGGAACAACGGCAGGATCAAATACATCTTCGACGAAAAGCCTCTATGGGGTGTGCCGTTTACGGTGAAAGAGAGCTGTTCCCTCGCTGGTGAGCTGAGATTTATTTTTTACAATGTAAAGTGGCAAACGAGCAGTCAGAGTTTTTGATGACTACCGGCAAAGCCCATAGGCAAAATTATAATTGTTACGCAGACGAGTTTTCCTCCAGCCCTCCTATGGGCTAGTTTAACACTATTAAATCAATATATTTTAATTATGCTACTGACATTTATGAACATCCATGGGAGTAGGTAGCTGTAAAAACACTCCGATTCCTCGTAACACACACACACATACACTCGTGCACTATGTAAATTTATCCTGTGCAGATAGTCTCAATAGACATCGCCGCTGTAGTCGAAACTCAGCAAGGACCTTGTCGTCACGTACCTATATTTAGATCCAGCTCAGATCAAATTCGGAAAAAGACATGAAACAATTAAACCGTTAATTGCTGTAGGTGAAAGACTGCACTATATTTGTAATTATGGCATGCGTTCTGCGGACCTGACGTTCATTACATCAAGACTCTTATAAGTCTATACGTCCAACAGTGGAACGATAAAAGCTGACTTCAGGCAATGACGAACCCAGATAATTCTACGTAAAGATTTAATCTAAATATGCTATTTAAATACGTCATAGGCTCCTAACATCATATGACTCCTATGCACGTATATCTTCCAGGTCTATCTAACGCAGTGGGCTGCCTGGAACACGCGGGACGCAAAGCCACGAGGGACGGAGAGACGGTAGTGCTAGTGAGGCGGGCAGGGGGCATACCGCTACTGGTGTCCAACACGCCTGAGTTGTGCCTCGGCTGGGAGACAGCCAACCTGCTCACCGGCGTCACGAACAATCCCTACAGCCTGGCGCGAACTGCGGGGGGATCCTCCGGGGGAGAAGTAAGTATTTTTTTTACTGGCATTGTATGGTCTTAAGGGGTATAATACTCAAATGGATACAAACGAATTGGTGACCTTAATAGAGAGAAGTAACAAGCGCAGTGGGTAGGACGCTTAGAGCACGCTGGTCGCAGGTCGCAACACTAGAAGGATGATGAAATGGTAGCGTTCCTAGGGCGGGGCGGATAACACGGTCGGAGGACATTGAACCTGCTCGGTGAACCGCATGAATCGAGTTAGTGAATTTTGTTATCATAACGGTTTACTCATTCAAAAAATATCATTCATCACATCATAACACCACAAAAGATTGAAGAAATATCAATGGTTTGCAAAAACAAAGCGTAGCGTCTATAGCACAAGTACAGACCCCGAAAAAGATCGATTTAGCAGAGGAAGATATTCCAAGGGCAAACCCTTCAGGAGCATTCCTTGTGAAGTGCACTGGGTATTATACCGGCTAGATACTGCTGAATGATATAGTGTAATGTTGATCTTACAGCTTGTTGAATGTGTAACGTAAATAAGCCGCTTTTGTGAAAATTTATTAAAGGAATTTAACCTGGAAATAATCCCCTTATAATTGAAAAAGCATCCGAAGTCGCGTGTGAAAGCTAGCAAAATTAAAGTGACAAATACGCCTGAACGAAGCTAATAGGATTATCAGGCGATGTGAACTGTTGACTGAGTAATGGTGCACTTGTTGACATAGCGCTGCACCGACAACACGTAGTATTTGTATATAGTTTGTGCAGCGCACGCAGACACAAGGTCGACCTAGGGCTTCCTACTTATCAAATACGAACATAAAATGTTTCGTGTCCCTTGAAATTACAGATACTAGTAACGATAGTTTTAATTGAGACGAAGGGCTGGCTCAGCTGGTAATATGGCGCTTAGACCGCCTTTTACGCCAGACGGCACGAGTTCCAATCCCGCCTAAGTCATGGATTATATGTATTTCAATAATAAAACAGTTAAATATATTTCCGTAGTCTAGTGCCTAGTCTAGTAGTAGACACATCCTTACGCCATTTAGCGCAGGGCTGACGTGGTGTGATAAGTCCACCGGTATATAGTGCTCACAATTAAATCTCTCATACAGGTCTACCTTTATATATTTCCTTCTGTAGCATGAGCTGCTGCGTGACACGCTTATTAAAAAGCATAAACCTTTATGAGTTCATTTAAACTTTGTTATCAGAAATGTCCTGTGTGTAAGACGAGTGTATATCAATCAACAGTCGCTATAGGATACAATAGGGCAAGGAAACCGGATGTAGTAATGTTCTTCTTCCTTCCACCGGCTGACTTCATTAACATCACCATCATAAGAATCCGATTGTATCGGTCAACTACTACCGACGCGCTGCTACTCCTCTGAACGGTGAACCGGCTGCTATACCTGGGCCACCTTCTCACTTGGTCGAGGCTAGCACATGACCACGGTATGTCCCGATCTTAAAAAATAAAGCTTAGCATGCTTCAGTCAGTTCTGTCGATGATATAAAAGCATCAGGGAACTGAGGTGAAGATGTGTTCTTGTTGTTGTAGGCGGCCCTCCTGGCGAGTGGAGCCTCTCCTTTCGGCGTGGCGTCCGACATCGCGGGCTCCATCCGTGTCCCGGCGGCTTTCTGCGGCGTGTACGGACACAAGCCCACGCCTGGTGAGTGATGTGGGCGGTTGTGGTGACCAGAGTAAAACAATCGTGTGTGGAGAGTACTCCCTCAGATAACATTGAAGGCGCATGAGGAAACAATGAGCAGTGAAATTGTGTCCAACAGTAACCGGTCAAGGACAACACCGACCTATCTCTCTTACGCACTTAGCTGCGTCGTTTACGTATCACCTTTAACTTTAGTCTTCAGAAACATATTCGTTTTAGTATTTTTTTCTCGTCTAATAGATCCTGGGATTTGTGTCACATGACTGATGAGTACGGACATCTAAAGGCAGTCGGAATAAATCGATTAGCAGCTAGTAACTACTAACGTGGACGTCCACATATACGCAAATCCAGAAGTATTGAAACTGTCGCCCAGCGCAGTCACAAAACGAAACCCAAAGGAGATTTATACATTGTTTCTCTCAATGGTTACTTTAGTCAGTTTATTTATCATTTACATAGTAGGAACGGCACGGAATTTCATACATGTTTTCAAGCCATCTGCTACGCCATTGGATATAAAACTTTTAAAAATCCCTTTCTTCTTTCCGGATGACTAACCTATAGAACACAAAAGCTATTGTATAACTGCTTCAGCTGTTCTGTAGTTTTAGTTTTATATATCATACACTTTTTGCTTTTAGTGATATTTTGTCTCTCTTAGGCGTAATACCTGTGGATGGCCACATACCAACGCTTCAAGATGAGAACTACTCCAAGTTCCTGACGATGGGTCCCATGTGTAGGTTCGCGGGCGACCTGCCTCTGTTAACAGCGATCATGGCAGGCGAGAATAGCCATCTGCTGCGGTTGCATGAGCCTGTAGATCTGAAGACAGTAAAGGTAGGTAACAACACAAGTATTGTAAAGGTAAAGGTAGGTAACAACACAAGTATTCTAAAGTCAGAAACAATTTTCTATGTTATCTGTATTACATGTCCATCTCGCTCGTGTAAATAAAATGCAATGAAGTGTAAGGTACCTACAAAATTGTTTTTGCCTTTTAACCGAAATATCTCTTATTATCCTGTCGATTATGGACTCCTCCCTGTCCCATCCTGTCGGGTTGATGATCTATGAGAGCTTATTTATTAGGTAAACGATAAGGTGACTCGAGGATAGAATGAAGGCGTAGAGAAGATAGGTGCAGAGAGTTAGGAGAAATATTGAGGAAGCAGTTTTAGCAAATTTTTACCGAGTTTCCTTGCACAATTTCTTAATTTGGGCCACTCTATTCACGACGTGCTGTTCCAGAAGACGAGAGCGATCAACGTCTAGATAGGGTCGAAAATTGTGTCATTGCGCCTCGTGAGTTCAGTTTCGATGAATGGTAAGATAGACCAACAGAATGCAGCCTCTATTCTAGAACTTTTCTGCTGGCCGCTCTGTTCTCTTGCGGATGAAAGAAGCCAACCTCTACTTTAACGAAGCTCGTGTGACTGCTGTTAATTACAGACTGAACGTTGCAGGTGCACTTTATGACGGAATCTACAAAATCCATAGCTTTTAAAGATGTGGACCCAAGCATAAAGGACCACATAATCAATGCTGCTCAGTTCCTGGAGAGCTCCTGTGGCTGCACCCTCAGTGATGTGAGTACAGTTTAAATGATTCTAAACCGTCGCATTTTGTACAGTTTATGAGAGCTCAGAATCCAGGTGTCGTAACAGGTTACCCTGTCACGAAGAATGGGATGAAGAAGGGAAGCGTGTGGGGTTGTAAGGATGATAGGTGCGGGTAGTCCTTTGCCTAAAGTTTTCGACCTGCTTTGGTTTTTAAGAAAGTAACTTAAAAAAAGACATGGATGTGGAAGCATAGATATGCTATATATATAATATTTCTAGATACTGCTTTCCAGGTAAGATTACCTGGAAAGCAGTATCTAGAAATATTATATACAACAATGGTAATATTACTGTCCGCTACGTACCAAGTAATTAGTTAAAATAATGATTCTTGGTGTTTGGTCAAATTTTCGCCTTTGTGTATGTTAATTTTTATTAATAAGTTCTTTTAAGTACATTTTTTGTTTTTGTAATATGCACAATAAAGAACATTTCATTCATTCATTCATTTAAATTTTATAACATGGTACTGATGCAATTCTAGGAAAAATTTGAGGAGTTTGAAGATTCGGTGGAGATGTCCGTGTCTGAATTCTTCTCAATGAAAGATTTGCCGAACATACTGCAAGATCCGGCGAATCCTAAAGTAAGTTACTTTTACACCTTCTTGTTAAATTAGATATTTAATCAGAACATAGAGTTGAATAAAGAACTAAAGTGCACACAACAAGTAATTCTGTCCGTTAGATGGCGTTGTTATCTACTTACATCGCGGCGTAGGAAGGAATACAAGGAGTATCAAATCACGTTTCTATAAAAGCCTTATTTGAAAAGTGCATACGAAGTATATACTAATACGAACGATGGACATGCTAAACAGTGATACTAAATACTAATGCTATGATATGGGGTTCTAGCACGAGAAGAGCCTGCCGTTAGAGATATGCAAGCGCATATGCGGCAGTGGTACGCGGTCCTCGCAGGCGCTGGGCTTCGCTTACATGCGGCGCACGCAGCTGCACGTGCCGCACGCACGCCGCGCACACTACCGCGAGCGGCTGAGGACGCTGCGCGCCAAGCTGCAGGTGGTTTAACTGCCCGCGAGCCCAATAATAGGATATCATCACACCAGGCACCAGATAACCCCTCTATATAAGTGAACTACCTAAGGTTTACCTTGAGCTGTGGTAAACACGAAAATTTTGAAAATCAGCAATTTTAAAAGATTTCTGAAATTTGAATCGAGTTTGTGTGTGTAATCATTTGCTGGCCCTTAACTGCTGGAACGAGATGGACATGCTGAACAATCTGCAAGCATGTCACTGATGGAATGGCAAAGGACTGGGGGTACGCCACACAGCGCACTTAACTGATAACTGCTGGGAAAGTTACTGAATGGCGGTCGGCAGTGGACATACTCTGCCCTGGTCTGCTCTGATCCTATCGTTTGTCTCGTGACAGGAGAAGCTGAGTAGCGGCGTGTTACTGTACCCGGCTGTGAGTGACTCGGCGCACGCGCACGGGCGTGTGGCCACGCGCGCCTCGTTCGTGCAGTACTCCATGCTGATCAACGTGCTGCAGCTGCCCGCGCTCACCGTGCCGCTGCCGCACGTACACGGCCTGCCAGTGGCGCTACAGGTACTGCTGCAGCTCACGTGTCTCATGTGTCCGATGGCTCTGGCGAGCGGCGTGTTACTTTCATAGAGATAGCATAGACAGAGAAGGCAAGCCATCATAAAATGCGGTCGTCTAAGTCGAAAGAGACAACAAATGTATTTCACTCTCTGTCTCTTTCTCCGTTACTCGTGCAGTACACCATGTGTGTACCTTTACTTCGAAATTCAAATAAATTTTATTTGTAAGCCGTGCCGTTCTTTTTATCCGAATCATAAATTCAGTCGTGTAGATAATCATTTGATTTTGACATTGTGTTAGTATTAGCGCCATGGAAAAGATGACCATTTTTCGCTTAACATTAATTATATAAATATCAAATTAAATCAGTCGATTTTTACTGCGGTCCTAACTACTCCATTGCTTCATAATACCAGTCGTGCTAATAATTATTAAGCGGTAAATTATTATCAAATATGATTGACATTTGCAGGTAATATCAGCTCCATACCAAGACCGATTGTGTTTGGCTGTGGGGATGGTGCTCGAGAAACACTTCGGGGGCTGGACTCCTCCGCAGTAACCTGCATGTTCACTTGTATTTGGCCGTGGGGATGGTGCTCGAGAAACACTTCGG
>JAFELO010000806.1:168457-270143 GCA_017140195.1 Eumaeus atala
TAAGTCCGACATTTACAAGATCGTACATTACTTACATAGATAAAATATAATATAACAATAGGAGCACCCGATGTTCGTTAATCGGTTACACGTGGGCAAGCGAGGGTCAGAACTTAGAACATAATAATTACGACATTTAATAAAGTATTGATTTAGAAAATATATATAATATTATAGAATTTGAAAGCTAGTGCTTGTAAGAAATTTGACTTAAAATGCGCCATTAAGTATATAGTCCCAGATACAATTTTTCTGGCAGTATATTAAAATGCAAACACGTCTTAATCACAAAGATTAATGGCATACACACAAATGTGATATATTAAGGTTTTTATGAATATAGTATAGCGACGTATTATAGACTATTAGACATGACATATAACTATGCTAATTCAGTATGTAACTACTTAAAACTGTGTAACATACGTGTATACTCCGAAATAATTCTATAGCAAAATTATAATTTTGTATGCAAGTACGTGTGTATTTGTCAACTAATAACGGCAAGTTGGTGTGTAAATGGATATGCGTAATGTCGCAAGTCTTAACATATTTTCTATAAATTTAATTGCATTTAAATCTTGTAATTCTTGTTTGTGTATTCTCTAAGAGGAATATTCAAAACCGCGTGGTACATGGGAAGCATAAGTAATATTTCATAAAGCATGCACAAATTTCTGTTTAAACGTACCCTCTAGGATATAAAACGATTATTTACTATTTCAGCTGACATAAATAAATTATCTTACTTACTAAACAAACACATATACATTACCTGTTAGTCGAACACTTACAATAATCTAATCCTTTCTGATCTTACTGAGTACATACTATATCATAAACCGCTCTACAACCAAGTACGTGACTTAGATATCAAAAATTATTAAATTATTACAAACGTATACCTAATTTAATAAGAAGTTACTGTAAAACTACTTGCAATTATGTTATCAAATATTGTTCCTTTCATTGACTAATTCTGTGATACTCGCAATTGTTACTCATATCTATTAATTTTATTGCCATACTGGGAGATTGAAATAGAGTTGAGTACTTTACCATTTTTGAGATAATAATATTTTTAAATTGTATTTTACCTGTCTCTTACCTATTTAGGTAGATCGGCACGAACAGCACAGCGTAGCAGAACTTTCTATGTTCGGCACGGCACCCACACATGTCCCACAAGGCGATTATACAAGGAGCTGGCAGAATATAAAATAATATATATATTTATTTATATTCTGCCAGCTCATTGTATAATCGCCTTGTGGGACATATATAATCGCCTTGTACGCAATGCGTTGATGTCTCAGTGAAAGCAATGGAATCAAAATCTTCTGGACTTTGTATCATTTTAGGTAAATGGGAGAGGATAATTATAATTGTCCCTAGTAACGTATCTCTCAATATAAAGCACGGAGGACGCTGAGCGTATTGCCAAGGCCCAACACTCGCTTTCTGTCATTGACTAAGGAAGTTTCCAACATTATGACTCTATTGAGTACATAAGGACTATACTACTAATGTATTTTTATATCGTAAACCTAACATGTATAATGTACATGTACACATATCTATATAATTAATTTTACTTTTTTAATATTAGGGTGCTAGTGAAATATAACAGAAAAATCTAAAGCCTCGAAGTTACTCGCTACTAAAACTTTGTACCTTCCAATAAATAAAGGAAGCAGTAATCATTCCTATTAAGAAGCAAACTAGAAGTTACATTAGAAATAAATATATAGACAATTACTTCGTTACATACAGGTATGGATCTGAGGTCGTTTGTTCCCAGTTACGGAACTGTTCAAGATTGCTTGACACAGTTCGATCGACAATCGATCTTGACACATTTTGGTTTGTGGTTCCTATTCACCACAAATTACATCTCCTTGGATGACTTACGAGTGAAGTGATCTTTCCATTTGTGATCTTATAGAGTGGATCTAAAGTCGAGACCATACTCCACTATATATTTTAAATAAATCCCGAGGGGAAAAATAATTTAAAATCGTGAATTAATTTACTTTTTACTTTCCTACATCTAATTAGATCTATACTATATATAGTTTTTAACAATATTAAATTTAAAAATATTTTTTGAAAGTTTAAAGTTCCAAGTGTATATTTTATGTACCTATTATAATAATATTATTTAAAATTGTTGTATATAACGTAACGGTGTTTAACAGATAGGTATATATTATTTTGTAAATATACTGTGGTATGTTTAAGATTGTAAATTAAAATTTCATATGAAAAATTACTAAGTATTTTGTGGAATGTAAAAATTTCTCTCCGTGTTTTGTACCTGTGTACACGTTCAACCTATGCCATGGTAATGAAATAAATGTAATGTTTTAATTTTCATTTTTTATTAATCTGTATACAAAGAACAATGTAGTAACAACAAATACCTGCCTAAATACATTAGAACAATTTATAAATTCCACCTAAACGCTGCTGGATCGACCGGTGGTAGGTATATGTTCATAAATATCCAGTATATATTTATATTGTTAACCGTCATTCATAATGATTACTATTTCTTCAAAACTGCTTAATAATATAAAATTATATAAATAAATAAATGAAAAACGCATGTGCGTTTTCCAACTACAGAGCTAAATGTGGCTTGTAGGTGTAAGGTCCACTATGTTATATCGCCCTTAAGCAGTGCAGAGAAAATTACTACAGTCACATTTTAACAGTGGTTTCATTTTATGTAATTTTACATTACAACCGTAAACATATATTCCGCAGATATGGAAAACGAAGTGTTAATTAATCGGATGAAAGCGAACAAAATAGCGAAATATTTTCGTGCACGCTAGTGTAAATATTATGGCAATCCATCAGGAATGTCAAATTGTTAAACATACGATTCTTTTCAAAATGCCGTATAACACGAAATAGACAAATGCACAAACTACATATTAACAAATGTCAAGTGAAGAGCTAACCTTCTGGATGGCAAATGTTGTTATACGCTCATTTTTGTGTAAGTTCACACACTTTTCTGTGCTTTATCGTCGTTAACAATGAGCAAAAACGATTTGGTTTATTTTAATAGATTTTTTTGTTATGATGTTTTCCAGGATGAAAATTTATTTGGAAGATACTATTTGGAACGCAAAATTTGGAACATAAAATGGAGCTATTTGGAATTTAAAATGGGGCTATTTGGTTGTTATCAAATAGTCCTTTTTTTTTCAGATATTGCTCAGGATTATAATTAACTTACACCGTTTTTACTTTACGTTTACATAGGAATTAACACAAAGTATATGGAATGAAATTAAACACAACAACATTACAATACATATATATATATATATATATATATATATATATATATGATTTATGACAAGCCTTACGGAGCATACAGCCACTGATTACTAACATTACTACAACGATGATCTTCAATATGTAATATTTTCATTGCAAGAAATGACATTCCAATACAAAAGCGTCTATTTCGTACGATGTCCTGGTCGCTACATTATTTCGAGAATCGAGTGAGCCTTAATGTACCCAGGGACAAATCAAGTGAAATAATATTTAAGTCAAACCTTAAGCTTACCTTAATTCTGATGATCTTAGAAGAACACATTTATACACAAGGGACGGAAAAGTATCCCAAAATAATTAAGGACTCCTTAAGATGTGTTAGCGTCATGTTGATTGGTGTATAAAATAAAACAATAAAACACTGAAATAAAATGTTTTATACATTACATAAAACAAAATATAACATTTTTTTTACAAAAAATTCCTTGTAAATAAAAGTAATGTTCGTTAAACTTTCAAACAAACTTTATTTTAAATTTTCATACAGCTTTGTGATAGGAATTGGCAACACTGAAATATATATGTATATGTATATGTAACGACGTTTCTAGCGCGTGCGGGATGACGCGCCGGTGAATTTATATTTATACAAAATTGACGTAATTTTTCTGTGCACACGCTGTAAAAAAAAAAGGTAAAATAGTGTAATAAACTCGTAATGTAAATATTTTGTTGTTGAAAAGTGATCGTGGTAGAGTATATTTGAATATTTTGCAGGTTTCACAATGGCCGATCAAGTAGATTCAATGTCAGACGCGGAGCTTCGCACGAAACTGGCTGAACATGGTTTCCCGGTAATGCCAGTTACTGCGTCCACCAGAAAGCTGTTAGTAAAAAAATTAAAGATGGTTCTAGACAACAAAACTAAGCCACGGAATAGTGTGGACACCAAGATCGAAAATAGACGATCGTTAGCGCGGTATTCTAGTGGAGAAGAATCAGACTTAGATACCACAGCCAAAGACAAACGTAACCGTCGAACTACGGTGGGTGGTGCTATGTTACCCCCGGTAACAACTAAGACACGGCGTGTACCGATGAAACGAGACTCGCCGCCGAAACGTGATGTCGACAGAGGTTCTGAATCTGAAGAGGATAAATCACCAATGCGCACTCATGAAGAAGTAGAGACAGTGACCACACGGCGAGTTACTCGGACGTACGCTAATGATCAAGACGATTATGAGACTGGTTCCGATAGTGACGTTGACAGTAACAAGAAAACATCCAGCCCGTTTAGAAGTAACTCTAGATCTAGTGACTACAATATCTCCAGCACACTACCCACTAGTGACCCTATCACTCCACCCAGGCCTTCTTTGTTTTCACGTCCCTCCATATCTAAAACAAATTATTCTTCTATGACTTCATCCGATCAACTCAATTCAATAAGATCCAGGCTAGGTTTGACGTCTACACTTGGAGATCGTCCTTCTCTTAGTAATTACACTTCTAGCTATGCGTCTACGACATATCAGCCTTCCACATCTGTTGATGAAGTAGAATCTCCCTACTTAAGTAACTTCACTAAGCGTTTATCGGCACTAAAACCTGAAACACAAAAGCCCACCACTTTTATAGACCGTGACAACACAAATGGTAGCACAATGTTGCCCCGTAGGTCTTACGTGTCGGGTGTATCCAGATCTGATGTTGTTGACTACAAAGCTGTCAGTGACAAAAATTTTTTGAAAAATAACCTCGTCTCTCTTACCCTTGTAGCACTGGTGGCACTTTTTTTTTTTTGCTTGTTCTTTATGTATATGGTCAAAAAGAATGACATCACCTCTGTGGTTGATGATCAAAACAGTGTCATACCCATTTGTCAATTAAATATACCTGGAAACAGGCCCGGTATCAACTGTGTGCCCAGGGAACAGGTCAGCTTTGCTAAGGATTTGCTGAAAATTATTCATCCGGAATTAACAACTCGTGTAGCCTCCTATAAGTGCGGTAAACCTGGATCACTACCATATATGACAGATAAAGAAATAATAGATATGGCCAGAAGTAGAGCAGACATGGCTGATGTTGCCCAGTGCAGAAGTGACCTCAATAACTTACAAGTGCTGCTTGTGCACAATCCGCGGTGGGGTATCGATGTAGTACAGTTCAAGAATCCTTACACTAAAGATGTTGACTATTCCACTCTCACATCAACTGATATGGTTGTACAACAGCGCAGTAAGGGAGCTGTTGCACTGGCACTCTCTGACCCATCAACTCCAATCTCTTGTTTATTTATCAACACACTGTATTCAGCTGGTTCTACAATTATTGTAATTGCAGCACTGACAGTTATACTTCTAATCTTGCAAAGGTTCTACAAATACAGTGTTAACTATCAGAAAAAGAAAAGTGAAGAAATTTATTCTATGGTTGAACAAATTATAGATGTTATTTCACAAGAGACTGAAGAGAGTGGAGAACCGTACATATCAGTTGACCATGTTAGGGATACCCTCATATCTCCTCAGAATAGAGAAAAAATGGCATCAACGTGGGATGCAGCCGTGAAGTTCATACAGAAAAATGAAAGTAGGGTTAGAATGGAAGTTCAATCTGTGGATGGAGAGGATTGTAGAGTTTGGAGATGGATTGCGTCTTGTAGCAGCCCAAAACGTAGTACTTCATGGCAAGGACAGGCCTTTGAAACACAGGAAGGATCAGTGAATAACCTAAGTATTTCCCCGACACCATGTCTTAAGATACGTCATATGTTTGATAAGAATGATACCAATCCCAATTTGCAGACTGTCATACAAGACGTTATTCTTGAGAAGTGTGAACACTGCAATATTCTCCACATTGATATTGAGAAGACTTCTTGTTGTGCCTATGTGAAATGTGCGTCACCGGCTGATGCAGGTATAGTTTACAAGAGTTTACATGGGTGGTGGTATGAAGGCAGATTGATTACTGTGAAGTACCTCCGCTTAGAACGTTACATGCAGAGGTTTCCGAACTCTCCTTCATATGGCCCATATTTAAAACCTAGACAAAGAACGGCATGGGAAGAATAAAGCTATTATTGCCTACAGCAGCAATGATTTGCAAAGTATTTTGATGTTAGCCGACTTTATTATTTATTCCAACACAAAATATGTTATCCTTGCTTCCATGAACAAGACTATGTAACTCCCTAGCCATGAATAAAGATGTTAATGAAATAGGATTTCTATGCTGTCTTTCATTATAAAAATAGAATGCTTGTCAACATGTAGCCATTCGTTGCATGCAAATACACTTTATCACATACATATATGACATTGTAAATATTTGACATCACAAAGTTATTTCATATAATATGTTGATTTGTAATTCAATATTTTGCATTTGAAATTGAATTCACTGTTTTGAAACAAATTGTTATCTAGACTAAGGGTAGGTTAAGTTTTATTGTTGTAATTCATTACTAGCCTATTGTTTGATACAATGGTTTAATTTGATAGATGTATACTTTTAGTTTGACATTCATTTAAGTACCCTCACTAACTTCATTTTATCTTAATTATTTTTATGGATTGATTTTTACTTTAATAAATAAATTTCTCTATATAACATTTTTTTATTATTCACTTTTTTGTAGTCGATGTGGCCTTGGTTGGAAGTTGCGGGAGATTGATATTATGTGCTTTCATCAAAGAGGCCTATATCAAGCAAATGACCTATTAAGTCTGATTGGTGTTTTTATTTTAGTTGTTTTTCGCACCTGAACTTATGCTATGGCAGCTCAACACAGCGTCATCGGATTGCTATGAGTGCTCGTACGGGCTAAATTCTGCGCTAAAACTAAAGTATTTGTTGTAAGTTCTATAGAAATGTTCTTTTATGGTTGGTTCTCATTTTGGTATACAAGAGAAATAATCAGTGCACTAAGAGACACCACAAACTTTACAGACCTAAACATTGTGCAGATTCGTTGCTCTTCGTCACTCTAAACACCTCAAGTGAAGGCCGCCAGAAACTTCACGAAAAACGACAGCATAACTCAAATGCAAGCGGCAGGTACCGTGCATAATACAGTAAGGTACCACCTCATATTAATAATGTCTTTCTAGCCAAATTTCGGCTACAGCGGCTATCCCTATTGAGGAGCAGTGCATATTATGGTGCACCAGTGCTTGTGCAGGCAAAAATGCACTCTATTACCCCATTATCCTATTACAATGGGAAGGTAAACGACCGGAGAGAAATCGGGCGCAGGACCGACGGCTTAACATGCTATTCGAGAAATGGATTTGTAACAGCGTCAACTTAACTCCGGACTGTTGTTACAAATTGAAAAAGGCTAATAACACTTTTTGACCCACGTCTCTGGCTGAACCTGCTTACCACCAGACCACGAGGAAGTCAATTCATAATATATTGTATCCTTATAACATTTTTATTACATAAGGCGCAATTGAGTAATTCAGGCAACGGAGTATGCGGACGGAGTGCGTAACGGAGTACGGAGGAATGATAGCTACTGAACCACAAACACCCACTCCACAATTCTTACCCAATATCTGTCTGCGCTGCCATAGCCGTCACTACACATCGGTTTTGACTGTTGTGAGAGCGAGATCTACTTTGTGCAAGGCTCTACGGTCAACCTCTGTGCTGTGTTAGCACAAGTAGATTACTTAACATTTAATATTTATTGAAAGGACCAATGGCTTTAACTTGTGGTCGCAAATCATCGCGGGCAGTTACAAAATAGGATAGGCATAGACGCTACTTGGAGTTGACCACCCACCACCTGCTGTATATTATTTTACAAGTAACGATTTCTCAAGCTATAATATTTTTAGCGTTCCATACCGATCTAACCTACTAAAAAATAAATAAATGGGAGCCTCCTTAAATAATAATAAATTGATTTTTTAAGGAGGCTCCCATACAACAAACGTGTATTTGCCTATTTATAACCGGGAACCCCGAATTCAAATCGCACTTGGCTAGTCTTTTAAACCTAAAAACAGAAATTGCAAATGTGGTCATAATGCTGCAATGACGCAACGACGTAGTAGATGACGTAATCAGTTTGATATTTGAGTAATATTTTATAAGCTAAGAACCTGTTTATATTTATATTGATAGTTTTAAACAAAAATCGAGGAAATAATACTTAGGTATGTAGGTACCTAATACTTTTTGCTTGTTTTACACTTAGATAATTCAATACGAACGATATTGAATTAAATATACAACATTTCTATATTTAATTATCTGTGATAGTGCGTTATTGGCGCGCAAATCGAAATTAAAATAAATTCTACTTGAAACGGAACAGTTTCAACTTAATTTCAAATTCAATATTTTTGTAAAATTGTCATTGTTTGAAGCTGAAAAAAACCATACAACTTTCGGATACTAAATCCTACATGGAAATATCGCTTCGCAAACTACAGGAAATGTTGACGTGTTCCGTACACAACGTATGCTACGAGTAACCAAGTCTAGCACTGCTTGCATCTGGAAATTTTCAGTTGAAGAATGTCCTTGTACAAATTTGTAGCGGGCCTTGGATACTTCGGAGCTCATGTGCCAAAAAGGGGAAAGATAAAAAAATCTAAGTAAGTGGGTACCACCACACGAACTAAGCGACCAACAGTGAGATGTACGTACTAAAGCATACAGAGCCCATATCTATGCAAAGCATAATCACAATTGAGTCAGCATAGAAACGAGGGAATTCTAAATATATCGATTGCATTGAAAAGTGAACTACTGTCCACTAGTTGCTCTGACTAGGCGCCGTAACCCAACCAGTGCGCTAAAAATGTCTACGGGGAGTAATCGTTTTTTGTGATATAATTAGGACGCGTATTCTGATTATAAGGACAATTTTTTTTCAGACCCTAATTTCATAGACGACCTGTGAAATTATTATTAAATGAATACATAGGACGAGTAAGTTAAAAGGTGATTAGGAATAAATGAATATACTATTATCATTAAAAAATTTATGTAACATCAAATATAAGTTTGGTCTAAAAATAAACGCATAAATACAGTTAACACCATACCCGTAAAATGGAGATTCTTTAATATAAATTACTATTTTATGTCTGGTAGAACCACTGGCCAATGCAAGATATTCTATCTTGGGGTAATTTAGTTAAAATTGTTATTATGCGAATTGTGTAAAGACAGCTAAGGCGCGGACCAAACGTTAAAGAGTAATTACTTACACAGATTTTTTAAAAAACACCAGCACCAGAAATAAAATTATGGCGTTTTTGCACCATACTTTTATATCTACGACTTTCAATGTACTAAACTCATTTGTTAGAAATGCTTTTCCAAGTTTTTTATTATATTTCATGACATTTGCAAGGCCGGGTGCAAAGGCGCAAGCGTTGCGTTCTCAACCCAGGTTTTTGTGAGGCGCATAGAGTTTACAATATTCTGGCGAGTTCAAAATGCCCCATTCAAAAGTCGCAGAATAAAAGTTGTTGTATATGATGTTGTCTATACGATACTAAGAACTTGCTGATATTTTATAAAATAACCCTGAATAATCTGTTGTTACTTATCCCGTCTTGTGTTATAAACGTTCTGTTTTTATTTTGGGAATAAAATTATTTGGCACACTTCTGTTGGCTCGTTCACTCCAGGCCACGTATTCTATGAACTGTGCACGGTTGAAGCTAGGGATCGACTGAGGCATTGTTTATGCACACTACTTTTATTTATGTTGCCGTTTTTAAGACAAAGTATTTTAGTGTATGGAGATTAAAAACTAGGAGATTCCACTTGTAAGAGGTGACTTGCTCGATCATCAAAGTATCTGCAGTTCCTCACCTATGCGCTAGAACAGCAAGAGCGTATGACATGACTGGGCATGGTGCACTTCTCACGCCAAACTAAGTTTCACTGTCTTGCAAGAGTGGCGCTGCAATTATGGACAATTTCTGTACACTGTGTGGATTTTCATGGACTCTAGTTTCCGTGACTTTGTGTGCTCGGTTCACATTATGAATGCAGTGACGTCAGTTTTTCTATTTCACCCGCAGTCAACCAAATTGTTGCTAATAAATAATCACAAAAACACGATTGGAACCAATAATTGAAGGAAATAAATAAATGTAAATGTTAGGTTGTAGTGGCGGACTGTGCTCGTCAGTAGCTGAGCAGCCGCGCGAGCGCCTCGTAGGTGCGCCAGCGGCCGGGCAGGTAGAAGGGCTCGTACACGTGCGGGAAGGGCGCGTCCCAGCCGCACACGCGCGCCACGGGCGCCTCCAGGTGGAGGAAGCACGCGTCCTGTACAGACAGTGCCAACTGTGGTCATATTATATATCTGTTGGGCTGGTCACACACTCAGATCAGATGGCCGATGAGCCAGAGTTCTGGAGTGGAGACTGCGTTTAGGAAAACCAAGTTTTGGTCAAATGTTCACCAGGTGGGCAGACGATCTCCGTGCAGTAGCCGGTCCGTGGTGGATGCGAGTAGCAGGAGATCGGTCGTCCTGGCATACATTGAAAGAGGCTTATGTCCAGCAGTGGACCGATAAGGGCTGACAATGATGCTGGTGATGTCTCTGTTATGGCTCCCAGCGTCACACTCGGTGCATTGCCCGCACGGACGCAATGATTCTAAGGTCTAAACCCTCCTCCCCCAGTGCACGCGTATTCCTTTAAAAAATACTAAATTTCTTTGATAAGACGTAAAGTGAAGGATGTAATGGAAGGAGATGGCACGCTGGATGTCACCGATGTCCATGGAGGGTACACAACTGTTGGCAGCACCTGCACGCTGGCGGTCAGCTCGGCGCCGAAGCCGCTGGTGAGAGGAGCCTCGTGCGCGATCAGGCACCGACCCGTCTTCTTCACCGACTGCAATCAACCAGCACACGATTTATTAATGTGTACACATATACATAACTCAACATGAACGGTTTCACTTAGATATTAAAATTAACTACTAGTGGAATAAACGTAAAGATTTATATGTATGTGTTTAGTCAAAATAAAGTTACACAAACTACACTACATGGGTTTGTGTGAAGGTTGGCGCATTTTATTACACGATACTACAATCTACGATAATAATAAAATCACTTTTCATCACAAAAAAAAAAAATGAATATACGACATATAAATACAACGGTGGTTACCCGTGTATTGATGCATATACACACATATACTTTTCTAAAGCAGACTGTTCGGTGAATGGAGAAAAAATGACACCAACTTCCACTACTACCTAAACGACTAAATTACAAGAAATATGATCAAAGTCTTACAATATGTGGCCAATTCTTTAAGATGGCGCACTTTAGGCACGTTACTAAACGTCACTTCTGACAAATCTCAAATGGCGTCGCTCGTGTTATTAATTAAAATCGTGGAAGTGTACGCATGACATTTGTGATGCAGATTGTGTTACAGGTGTGTTGTAGTAGGATTAATTTCAACGAAACGGTTTGAGAAACGAAATGATTTTTTGATCCTTCTATAGGAGAAAAATATCTCAACATAGACATAGGCAGACAGACGGACAGACTTTTAAAAATATATAATGCTCGCACCGCCCGTCGGTACGGAACCCACGGTGTCCGACTCGTACTTGGTCAAGTAGAGTGTGCCGTGCTTATATCTGTCCGGTCCTGTCACTCCTGTATAGTTTCATTCCTAAGGAGCAAACTCCAGCGTGCTCCTGCAGCTGCAGAGCTGACTCAGTGCGCTATTTAACTTACGTTGTACACGGTCTCCTGATCCCAGGGCAGGATGGACATGAGGTCGATGACCTCGCAGCGCACACCCATCTTTTCCTCGGCCAACTGCGCCACCTCCAGCAGCACGTGCACCTGCGTGCCCCACGCGATCATCGTGGCCGCGTCACCTAACAATAAGTTGCGTTTCACGCGCTAGTTTCATATATGTACACAGTTCGAGCCGATATTTTTTCAAATTCTTCTAATGCTCTCTCCAGAAGTCAGAAAGTTGGCGGTGTTACAGCTCCGTGCGTCGGAGAGCGCGTTGAGCTATCGCTCCAGCGCCTCACTCCTCTCCGCTCGTGTCGGAGTGCTGTCCCATCGAAATAAGGGAACAAAGATAGACAGCGCCCTTGTGGCTGCACTATAGTAATTATGTCCTGCATCTACGTTGGCTTAGCTCTACAGAAGAGGCGACCGCAGTCCGAGCTCGAGCAGTGAGACGCCACTATATAGCACAAGCGGTCTTTGGTAAATATGCTATCTGGAACCGAAGTAATTTTCCGATCATTTACTAGGGTGGATCTAAAAGTTCGTGGCCTAACCTACATGGAGCTATGACATCTTTTTAAATCTACCGTCATTTGTTAGTATGTGTCATATTGATTTATTGTGCGCAGTTTCATTCCGGTACTGCACAATATAAATTTTCTATGATTATTTGTTTGAAGCAATCTGACGCAATTTTCAATAATGAAGAAAATTGAACACCGTGCAGTCATTAAGTACCTCAATAAAAAGGCCTATCACCAAAAGACATCCATCAAGATATGGTGAGCACTTTGGGGGAGTCTGCTCCATCGTATTCCAGTGTCAAGAAGTGGGTAGCTGAGTTTAAGCGCGGTCGTGAGAGCATTAAAGATGATCCTAGGAGTGGAAGGCCTACATCCTCTACCACGAAAGAAAACATCGATAAAATTTGTGATCTCGTACTGGGTGACCGACGTTTGAACATTGGTAAGATAGCTGAGATAACAAACATAAGTTATGGCCGGGTGCAACACATAATAACGGAAGAGTTGGGGTTCCATAAGGTTTCTGCTCGCTGGGTCCCGAGGTTGCTTTCTGCTGAACAAAAACGAGTTCGATACACAATTTCGCGAAACTGTTTGGAACTTTTTGAGACTGATCCCGAGGACATTTTGTCTGGATTTGTTACCATGGATGAAAGCTGGGTTCACCACCATACTCCTGAATCAAAGCAACAATCCAAACAGTGGAAAAGATCAAGACTCTCCTACACCGAAAAAGCCTAAGGTCGTTTTGTCGACTAACAAAATCATGGCTTCTGTTTTTTGGGATGCGAAGGGCATTATTTTTGTAGACTATTTACCGAAAGGTCAAACTATAAATTCTAGTTGTTATTGTAACCTTTTACGAAGACTCCGGGAAGAAATAAATGAAAAAAGGCCGGGAATGTTGCGTAAGAAAGTTTTGTTTCGTCAAGATAATGCACGTGTTCACACTTCGGTTGAAACAATGTCTGTAATCCATGATTGTGGCTACGAATTGCTGCCCCACCCACCTTATTCGCCGGATTTAGCCCCCTCGGATTATCATTTATTTCCAAATTTAAAAAAACATTTGGGTGGCTCGAAATTTTCGACCAAAGATGAAGTGATAGTCGCAGTAAACGATTATTTCGCCGACCTTCCGGAATCTTTTTTTTTCGAGGGGATAAACAAGTTGCAGGTCAGGTGGAAGAAGTGTGTTGAACTAATGGAGACTATGTCGAAAAATAAAAATAAATTTAGATCCACTTTTCCTTCATTTTCTTGGTCGGGCTTAGAACTTTTAGATCCACCCTCGGAGGTGTATATCTCAACTATTTAGATTATGACAATACTGAATCACTAATTGTGACTGTGGCTTAAAGCTCCAGCACATCTTCAAATAAAACCTGCGTAATAACACACACATACACGCACATAAACACACACACAAACACACACGTAGTAGTACGAGGTAGTGTCCTGCTGTACTGCGGTTGAATTATTCCGCCACGACCGGGGAGGTACGTCTCGCATGAAACCACCGCAGTGACAGCTTAGCCGTGTTTTGTGCGATTTGTGAGTAGCAGGTGGCCCATTAAAGGGGAGGAGGAAAGGTCGGCAACGCATCTGCAAAACGTTTATGGTCGTCGGTAGTCATCGAGTAACTCCGGCTGCGCGGTTGTCCTCCAATAATATAAAAAAAAAGTTGTGAGGTGTCAAGGGACACCCGGGTGGGACGCAGTTTCATTACATTACTCCTCGTTGTTATTACTTTCTATTAATTTATTATTTACTACGTACAAAAACCTGCAGAGAGAGAGAGAGAGAGAGAGAGAGAGAGAGATATAGAGAGATAGAAGCAGGCAGACAGACAAAGAAGCATGCGTACGTCGCGCGGCGTCGTGAATTTATTTCCTCTGGCCTCCTTCGCAACGCGCGATAAGGGGCTTCGTTCCAAAAATCTTTTGTAAAATTAGGGCAGTCAATCATAGTATGTCTGGCTCTGTACCTTCTCTAAGCACCTGCGCCTGCCCAATGGGAATCGTGTAGGGCTCCACCGGCACGTTCTCGGCGGCCGAGCGGTACAGTATCTTGGGCTCCAAGAACACGCAGGGGTCTGGCGACTGCACACAGGACAGCAGCAGGCCCTTGGCGGCGATAGGGCCTCGGGGGACCACCACCTGGAAGTGACGTGTGAGAAGGATGAGTCATAACATATAAATTATGATGGTGATGGCAGTTATAGTGATGCAACCAAGGATATTTCATGTTCAGACTTTATTCTCCTCAAGTACCTCAAGGGCTGATTTCACCGGTAACAGTTACTCTAATAAAGTGACAACAAGCCAAACACTACCTGCCTTTAAATAGCACCTAAATATGCTCGCATTAACTTTTTCGATTTCATCATAGATTTTTAATTGTACGCTATATTTGACATTTGAGTAATTGATAACGTAGTAACATAATGCATTTCTGTATTTAGACATTGGTTACTTTAGTGTTATAATAATAAAATTATTTTGAACCATTATTTATTTCTAAATTATTTGTTTTAAATTTTTTTGTATATTTACAAGTATAAACTTAAAATTTCTAATAAGAAATAATAAAAATTCGCATATTTACAACATATTTGTACTTGTCAAGTGTCAGCCATATGTTAGAAGGCAAATGTTCTTTTTTAAATTATGATCATATGAATAGAGGTTAATCTCTTTAAATGTCAACTAACATCTCCATTTGACTTTTTCTTCTACTCGAAGCTTCTTCATTTATTTGATACATAAGCCGTATTACTATACTTGATATGGGTGAAACATGCTCTAAGACTCCGATTGACACGTACCTTAAGGCCAGGCGCGTGCGAGAAGAAGGCCTCGGGGCTCTGCGAGTGGTAGAGGCCGCCGTGACCGACGGCGCCGCAGGGCGCGCGTATGGTGAGCGGGCAGGGCCAGGCGCCGCCCGAGCGGTAGCGCGCCTTCGCCGCCTCGTTCACTATCTGCATACACACCGAGTGAGTCCCTTCCATCGACACCATTGTTATTGTACTTCCGTGGTGTATTTTACAATCCCGACGTTTCAGATGCTTTACCTACAGCTGAGTCATGATGTCGCAAAGTCAGAACTATATATTGACTGTTATAAAAAGTGCTTAGTGTATTTTCTATCTGTGGCTATTTATGTCATTATATTTGATACTGTGTCCCATTTCGATGGAAGCATTCATCTTCATTATTGAAATTGGGAAATCAAGAATTTGGGAAGCTTTACATTTACAGATCATTTAGAAAATAATTGGTACTTTAGTAGGTATATGAAGCACAAAATATCACGTGTGTGCTATAACAGTTATAGTAACGGTTGGGCCACGTTCGGCATGTTCACAGACAGAGCGCGTCGATGTCGCCGGTTACCTGGTCGAAGGCCGGGAAGATGTAGTCAGCGAACTGTATCTCCGCGATAGGTGTCGCGCCCGCGGTGGCCAGGCCGATCGCAAAGCCCGCGATGCCCTGCTCACACAGCGGCGTATTGAATACGCGGTCTTTGCCGTACTTTTCCTGTAAAATGTTATAAACAATAATAAACGTATATTTGTACTAAGCTCGCAAATATTTCTAATAGTCTTAGGGTCAGTTTACACATAATTGAAATATAGAATAAGTTACTTCTCCAATGAAACACGTATATAGAATTTACTTCTATTTAAATATTTTACTTTAATGCCTAATTGAAATAGGCTATTTATTTTTTTATTTCTTTCAACAGGTCCTACTCTACTGGCAGCGATGCTGTTGCATTTCCCATAACAGTACATCCGACTAGCAAAAACTTTGTTGACTTCTAATTTAGGGAGGCGATAGGGGGACAGACTCTCCTCTATTCCTGTAGATAAGAAGAGGTGTTTGGATTATGTAAAATTTAGAAATCACAACGCTTTCTTCAAAACATTTAATTAATACGATTGTCACCTGTAGTCCTAAAGCACATCTGAACACTCCACCAAAGCCCACATCTTCTCCAAACAGCACAGAGCTTGGATCTTCTCTCAGCGTAATGTCCATTGCATTGTTGATAGCTTGCATCATATTCATCTGGGTGGTTTCTCCTGTAAGAATTAGAAATAAACTTTGTAATTTGTAGTGCCGTAGCTGGGTCAAAATGGATTGACACAACTGAGACCGCACTTCCTGCTTACTTAACACAGGCGTCAAGTGACAGCTAATCCATCTATTGTGCAGTTTGACTAACGAGGAGTCCATTTGCCTTTTGTTTATAAATAAACTATACAGGCCATCTCATTCTAAGGTTTTTACTGACTTTGACCATTAACAGAAACTCTAAAAGACTCAGCTACACACATTCTAATAATGTTAATAAAAGAAACATATTTTTGTTTTTTGTTGATTCTATATTTGAAAGCCTAATTTATAAGCTTAGAATTTAACATGCTGTAAAAAGTTCAATACCTGTTTATAAATTGGCAGAATATTTTTAAGTTTTAATAGATAATAGAAGTTTTGAAAGTACTGTTAGAATAGCAAATTGCCTTTTTTTATTACTTTAAAAGTATAATTGTATTTTAGTCTTAAAGGTTTAAATTTTACATAGTTTATAGATTAGTTTCTATGCGTTGGTAATAGTTTCTAATCTACATATGGCATGTAGATTTATATGAATTATATGTTATATATGTTGGTTTCATATGAATTAAAGATTCTATTTGAAGAATAAAATGAACAGCAATGTATCTTCCCTACATATGTAGGTAATATTTACTTGACTTTCTTACACTGAAGGGACACAGGAGTGACTCTGTATGCAAAAGCTATACAAAATTGCATAATGAATTTGAATTTCAAAACCCTATTCCTATATACATGGCTAGAAATGAGTAGCAGTGCTTAGTGAAGTGCCCAAAAATCTTTTTACGTCTATATATAATGTGTATTAGTCAAAAATATACTTTTTTAATCGTGATATCTCTTATAACTAAAATTCTTAGAAGTTACTTTATACTTAATTTAAAATGGAGTGCAATACATTACTTTAAATGAAATCTCTTAAGCCAAACACACACATAGAATGTTCAATTACAGATGATCTGTTACAAAATCCTGCTTTTGGCTTTATACTAAAATAATTTAAACGAGCTTAGCTCGCTTGCTTGCATTACCATCAAGTGGAATCTTCAAATTCCAAACATTTTATTTAATTGGGAATTTGTATAATTTCATTTAACTTGTGATCATAGATGCAATGTTAACCAACACATCATAACTCTTCAAAATGTTCACATGTTATGTTTAGACAAAATAATCCAATTCCAATGAACTTAATACAATAGCAATGTACAAGGTTGAGAAAATTGACTACAATATTTAGTGCTTATTTAAAAATGTCATGAAGTAATATATAGATTAAAGGCTTTTCTGAAAGTATTTTACTAAATCTTGTCTACTCATTTATAAAATAGTTAATATTCCATATAATGTTCTTATAAACAGTCAAAGGTCATGTGATTGTGTAGAACAAATTAAATTTACATTCACATTATGAAACGTTACTCTACTTACCCTGTACCGGTTTATCATTGTCGGGGAAATATGTGAAATGCGATGTAAGCCTTTTTCCAACATTGTTGACATACTTAACTATATAATTCGAAAATATTATTTTTTTGTTCATAATAGTAGCCATTGTGCTACTTAACTTGTTCGTACTGTTCACTTTGCCTACAGTTAAAAGTCAGGCATCGGCAGCGTATAGAAAAAAAATTTAAATAATACATCTTATCTGTTATTTAAAGTTGCTGATAAGCTGATTGAATGACGAAAGCCTTGCGTATTTTGTTTACGATTTGATTATATAATATTGATAAAATTAAAAAATTGCCTACTAATCGGAATTCATTGTAGACAAAATAAAATAAGAAGAAGTAGTTAGTAGTTAGTTAGTTACTAGCAGTGAGTTGTAATTAGGAATTTATCTTGGTATTCGATGCGGAGGTAGTGCAAGGAAATAAAGTAACAATAACGCTACTTGGTTTGCAGTTTACATTTTAGATTATACGAAAAATAATCTTGATCATAATAGGTAATACATCTGCTTATGTTTTTCTAAAATTAAGGTAAATATTTGGATTTATATAATTAAAACATTTTCTGTTTACAATTTACATTTTTTTTAATTGACATTTGACTATCATCTGTATTATGTCAGGTGTCAATTGAATTTACCCCATGTTCTTTCTTTATATCGTGTTTCGCCAGTTTTAAAGTTATCTTACATATATTTCGATTTTGTTACTCTACGACCTGTCCGTCGCGATTATATCCACTTTAATACCAAAGGCACCATTCTATTTTCTGAGAAGTTTAATGACGTTATTTCAGATTGTCGCCAAAGTGAAAGTTTTATTTCTTATTATATTCATAACATAATATTTTAATTTTAATTTGACGAATTTATTAAAATCCACGTATTGCCATACTGAGTGCCACATTCCTTTATTAAATTAATTATTTAATTAGGATAATGACAGATGACAGGCACCATTGATATCCTGCATCCATAGAGATAATACAGGTAGAGTACGAAAGCATAGACACTGGCCGATAGCGATAGACCGATAGAGAAGGAAGATGATAATTACATTACTGACTTTATCGTTCTTAGCACACATGTTATTCGTGCAGGGAAGTATCCATATATCAGAGAGACACAGATAATAATAATAATAATAATAATAGTAAATGTTTTTTTATTGAGCCAAAAGTACAAATAACAATTTAATGAACACACCAAACTGCGTAACAGTTTGTCGATGGGTTTAGTGGCTGATATAATACTATCATGTTTTATATATTCAAGCTTACATCTCTAATGTAATCATAAACCTAAACCTAAACACATTTAAATATATTATTAACATGCACACACAGTACAAAGAAATGGTAAGTGTGGATGTGTATTTTTATTAGAGTGTATGTGTGTTTGTGTTTATATATGTGTGTAATGTGCATGTATGTATATATGTGAATATGTGTGTATTCATATTATGTGTCATATGTGTCGTGCGTCTGCATGTTGGCACTTGGCACTCTACCCCTCCGAGAATCATGCTCTAGGGGTCAGTACTTATTGGTAACACTAGAGTGTAGTGTACCCAATTTTTGGAATTACAATATTAAACATTACATTAGACATAATATGTATATATAGTTAATATATACAAAATTATATGTACATAAACATACCACTATGAAAGTACAGACAGTAGGGTCAATCAATGTATTTATTTGTAAGTTAAATATGAGATTAAACATGATAGAGACTATGAATACAGTTATGCTTAAGAACTAGTAGCAGAATATGTATTATTTTCATTTTCAAAGAAAATTTAATGTTATTTTACTGTATATTACTTTTATTTTACTGTAGTTAGAACTTGTAGGTCTACGTTTTAATTCTCTCATTTTACTTAACATTACCATTTTACCATTTACCACAGAGTAAAGATCGGTACTCTTACAATGGGTTTCCTGTCTGGGTCACTTACGAGTGTTACGAGTGCCAAGCGACAGCTATATCGTAGTATTTCGTTCGTGAGGTTCGGGTAACCCGTAGCGCTTACTTATTCAAGCCCTGCGCGTTTGACTTGAAAGTAACAGGTGACTGTGGTCATATTGCGAAGATGTCCAAGTACGAGAAGAATGTCAATAAAAATGATTCTACATCAGTTTGATTTGTCTTGATAGCTACGTCACATAACCTGATACTAGATGGCGCGGCATCAATGCTACGTTGCAGTTCTGATGTTTCAGCTCCACGACTGTAAAAACAACACCAAATATATGTTAGTAGTTTAATTTAATTATTACCTTAAAAAAGCTCCTGATGAATAGAATAAAAAATAATAGCTTACGTAATATTATACAATGTTGTCAACTAACCATAGTTTAAAGATGTACTTAGATTAAGAGAGTTTTATTTTCCGGCAAAAATACGTATATATACCTAGTCTCGTCATAAATATTGTAAAAAAAATTTTTTTTAATGCAAACAAAGTTTATTACTTTTACAGTGTGTTGGTTTGATACACAAATATAAAGCAAATAAACATTTAAGAACCTTATTCGAAGTGTTCCCCATTGGCTGCAATACAGTTCTTTAAACGTTGAGGCCAACTATAGTTAGAAGCATGCACTCTTCCCATGGGGAAATTCTTCGCTGCCAATAGTATGGATTGTTTTAGTGCCTCCAAATTATCAAGGCGTTTAGAGAAAGCTGTACTCTCTAAAACTGACCACAAATCATAATCCAGTGGATTAAGATTGGGACTAGTCCACGGCTAGTCTTCAACTCTGACCCGGCACCTCGCTGGAAGGGCCATACTTGGTTATTGAACATGGTGTTGTTAAGGAGCTTAACTACCTTCCCAAGGATGGTATCTTGATACACTTTTGCCGATGTTTTGATACCTTTTTCACAAAAATATGGCACCTTCATACAGCTAACGCCCCACCAAATCATCACTGAAGCCGGATAATAGCCATGTCGCACTCTGTCGACTAACTGGGAAGCTCCCTTAGAGCTTTGAGCATGAATAAGGTCATTTTGTTTGTTAATATATTGCTCAGTTGTATCCGTAAATATTTTTTGTTACCTTCCATTGCGTACCGCTTCAGTAGTTATTTTGATTTTACGATTTACCACCCTGTTAGTCTTTAATTTATCAGTCAATAAATGAACGGTGAGTTTCATATAATCTGCAAGTCCTTAGTCATCACTTAAAATTCGCGATATGGTTCTAGGTGCTATCTTCATTTTCCGAGCTGAAACCTTTTGCTTTCGTACAGGATTTCTTCGGATTATTTCCCTTACTGCTTTGGCCACCTTTTTCGTACGAACACTACATGGACTGTCAGATCTTTCTCTGGCACGAACAGAAGAAGTCTCATTGTTCCTGTTAATAGCTCGGTACACAAACGTTTAACTAATACCAAGTGTATGGAGACTTTTGAAAATACATTTGGCTCCATACCTACTTTGTGTAATGCAATCACAGCGATTCTGTTCACTTTATCACCCCGGTTCATTTTAATATCGCAAAATGTTGTATAATGTGTTGGGGCCAAAATGAGAAAACACAATGAATTATTATGGAAAAATTATTATGGATTAATTTGGAGTCTGTAATTTTGTGTGATTCCAAATTAATTCAAGTGTAACATTTTTAATTATAACAGTATTTATAGCCAGACTAAGTAGTTTCTGCCGACGGACTAGTATGCAGTTAAGTAGAAAAATATAATACAACCTTATTGAACTAAATGAATAAATTAAAAATGAAGAAACGTTTTAGAGTTCGCACAAATTACTTATACAAATAGTGAGTGAGATATACAAAACTCGTAAAGTACACAACATTTTGGTTCACAAGGGCTTAGAGCCCTTTGCAAAACCATTAAGTGCCCAAGTAATCAGCTTCTATGAGTAGACGCTCAGCAGTTACAGTTATTTTATGTAATAAATTTAGTAAGAGTTAGTGCCATGGCACACGGGGCATCGCAGCCGAATTAGGCTAGCACTACCGGGGAGATACCAGTCGTTCAATGGATGTCGCCTTAAAATGTCGCGTTTCGGTTTGTGAGTATGTGGTGGCCCATTGGAGGAGAGGAGGGAAGGAGGGGAACACGTCTACATAACGATAATTCGGATGTTCGGATGTGTGTCGGTAGTCACCAATAGATTCTTATGCAAAGAAAGAAATTGCCGTAAAAATGCAAAATTAGCTTGCGGTGAAGTTCTTTAACGTCCGTGATCCCTCGCTCGCTTAAAATTCCTCCATTTTATCTCCGATTCTCTACAGAAGCTCTTTTTCCAGACCTGAACTTATGCTGTGGAAGCGAAGAGAAGCCCAATACAGCTTCATCGAGTTGAATTCTATCCCGACTAGGTTTGAGACCCTCCCCCCACTCTGCTTCAGATGAGATGCAACCCGATATTAGAAAGTTTATATCTAATTGAACTATTATTCTACATCACTACGGAATTAAAGGTATTGCACTTGACTTAATCAAATCATATTTAAGTGGTAGAATTCAAAGGGTAGATGTGAATGGGAACTATCTACGGGAACATTTATTAAAATGAGGATTCCACAAGGATCCATTTTAGGACCATTCCTATTCCTTGTATATATCAATGACTTACTTTATATTGTTAATTATAAGCATGGGATAGTATTGTTTACAGATGACATATCAATTATTTTCCAAATTCCATGCCAAATGTTTGATCTAATAATATTATTGTGTGTCTTAATAGTGAAGAAATAGAGCTACAAAATACAACGGTATTTCTAGGTATAACTATATTTTATCGAACAGACTTTCATCAGCAGCATTCGCAGAAGAAAGAGTTCGACGGATAATAGACGTAGAAACAGCTAGGTTAGTTTATTTCTTGTTTTTTTCACAGCATTTTGTCATATGGATAACTATTATGATATTGATTCAATTTTTGTTCTGCAGACAAGGGCTGTTCGTGCAATATACAATATGAGTCCGATGGAGTTACTTAAGGATAAATTTAAAAATGCAAAAATTATGAAATTGCATGGCCTATTTGAAAATCTTATGTATGTCCATAAGAATATAGAAAAATTCAAGAAGAAATGTAATCTACATAACATCAATACTAGAAATAACAATAAACTCGTTGTACCTTTCTCAAGGCTCCATAAAGTTAATAATTCATTTACGGGTAACTGTTTTTATAATAAAACTAACAAATTTTCCGATTAATAAATTCAAAGCTATCGTTAAAGAGAAACTAATATGAGGTTACCAGATCAGTAGTCATTTCTCTCCTCTCTCTGTTGTTGTTGTTGTTGTTGAGTAATTTTTCCCTTTATAATACCACAAAGTTGTATCATCGCCTGTAATTAGTAAAAAATATCGTGTCTCTTTATAGATAATTATTATTGATTTTGTAGTTACTATACGGGGTTTAACAACAATTAATATTAAAACCCGTAAAGTAACTACAAAATATGTAACAAACGCGAAACGAAACGGTTATTAATTCTGTTAGGTCTCATATTATAACGACGAGCTATTGGAAGGTTTAGTAGCGAAGGCTGCGATTGAGAAAATATCTCTGAGTTTCGTTCAGACTGGAGACGGAGCTGGCTGGTTCAGACTGGAGACGGAGCTGGCTAGTTCAGACTGGAGACGGAGCTGGCTGGTTCAATTTTGATGCACCAACATTCCTGTCTTCGCGTTATGGCAAACGGAGCGAGTGCATGAGGTGGACACTATCAAACCTGTCTTAATTTCTTCACTCATTCGTTTATGTTTTCTCTTAATAATTACCGTTTAAAATGTGCAAACTGACAGCCAAGTAGTTATATAATATTATTACCAATTTAGATAACCATTAACACGACCAGAAGGCTTATACTTGATGAAATTAAAAGCCATCAGTTGTAGCAACTGAGCTATACCGATCATTGATGTGGCGATGGTGTTAAGTGTCAAATATCGTAGCACTTTATGGAAAAACCATGTTAGTTTGGCGACAAGACAAAGCCATATGCTAATAGGCGCCTGGCGCGGTCTCGTGGCGTGTGCAAGTACAGGTCCACGGCAGGCGATAAGTCCATAGCGTTCGTAAGAGGTGTCATTGCTGCATTGTCACATAATCAAGATGTAACGAGCTCGTTCACGTACGTAAGTGCCGGTTGGTCCGCAGAAAAATTATTGATGTACACAGACTGACTGGTGAGAAATTTTTTGACATTTTCGCCACTCAAAGACGTATAGAATAACATTGTAGTTGGTATAGGTAAAAAATATGTAAAGTAGCTTGGAACAAAACGTAAAGGGACTAAAAGCGCATATTATGTGATCACCGTAATCTCTCGGTGCAAGCGCGTCGCTGTCGATGGCGCGTTACACTCTTATATATGGCCCCAAAAGTTCCCCAAAATTGATGACGTTATATCAACACACTTAGTAATTTATAAGATAACTTGGCAAAAAGGTCGTATTACATAATTTGGTTGAGGATCGAATAATGAATACCCAACTGCAGTAATGAAAATGACTCACCAGTCAGCCGGTTATATCGGGTATTCTCGGAGACTATCGTCGGCACCGGATTAACTCCAGGCCAGGTACAATAGACAGGTTTGCAGATTCCAAAATCTTCTAAGAACAACAACATGCAACACAAAATTTGCGGATATACTGCCCTACCATGATCACATACAATGGGTACCTTATGTGCCTCCGGGGTGGTGGATCGCAACCGGCGTATTTGTATGAAGATTATAATGTATGCAAGACAAACTATCTGGAAGGATCGTAACATGTAGCAATTGGTTCACTCTGCCTATTTCCCAATAACTCCCCTTGGACTGGCGCGAACGCGTGTTATCGTTATTGATGCAGAAAACATTTCTATCATTAACTTTAGCCGTTGTCCAAATAAACAAACTTTGCTACCCACGCGAGCTGAGACGAGTCGCTACTTACGAGTAATATATTTTTAAAGCAGACAATATCATCGCATTCTGTGGGACTGTGGCCTGTAAGTTTAGAGCAGTTTATTGACACCCGAAAGGAAGGTATTACATCACAGACACTCTATCGACTTGAGTGCCCCGACAGAATATTCGTCTGGTGTGCAAGTGATGCTGCGCGGGGTGCAGCAGTCTGACAGTGGACAAGAACATTAGTATTGGTTGACGGCCGTAATCATGTATGGTTAACCTCAACAGGCCTGCAACAAATAAATGAAACAACATTACAATAAGATTACATTTAAGGATTTTATCGCGGTTTTTCAAGTATTTAACTACCCCAACGTTTCAGAAGCCTTACAGCAACTCCGATTCCTTCCAAGGATAATCCGTGAGGTTATTGAAATTAAAAAGACATCCAAATTTCAATAGAGCTGGTGGCTGGGTTCTTCCCTCTGCTTGAGAGCCAGTGGTAAAAATAATCAGATAAAAAACCAAACATAACTCCTCAAGACAGTAACATATAATAGGTACTGTTTGCGGTAATTGGCACAACTACATAATTATAATTCTTCGGGTACTTTTAATAATTTTTGGCATCGGGACATCTGTCATCTCTGTCCACCCGTGACCATGGTTGCTGTAAAGGTTCTGAAGCGTCGGGCTAGTTAAGTAATTGAATAAACTGCGATAAAATCTGTAAAAGTAGTTTTATTGTACTGAGTAACATCGCGAATGTTACTCTACTACTAAACTTAAGACATCAATAAGAAAAACAACAATCATAATTGTATATTCACGCTAATGCGTACCTACCTGGCTGTTCTCTACAATATCGTTTCTATTTCTGCTGCTCATTTAATAAGCAATAGTCCAGTATCAAGCAGGCAATTAAACTTAAGAACCCATACTCATTCATCTTCAGACATGAAATTTAAAAGTATAATGTTTAAGTTTATCGCAGTAATTGTTTAGGAAACGCCATTTTGCATTACGACGTATCTATAAATGAATTAGATGTCACTCTCTGAGACTGGTTTTGTTTTTGAACCATCTTCGTTCCATAAAATTATCTATAGTTTTAGGTCAACAAAACAGATAAAGTATGCGAATGTGGAAGGATGTGGGTAGCGGAGCAGACCAGCATGGACTGACTGGCGCACCGTGAACAGACTGGTCGAGTACTTGCTGAGATGAAGTCAAGAGATTTCGCAACCGGCATGTTTGTAAAAGTTGTTGTTGAATAATTAACGTGGAGGAAGGAAAGAAAATTTGTAAGGATTGTGTGGAACCCGATTCTCTCCATCCCACTAGGGAACTGGTGTAATGTGCTGTTATCTCCTGAAGATATCTTTTTGCTCTGGACATTTATGGTATTAGTTTAGGTATTATAAGACTATAACTAACAGCAACAACGGTTGGACGCCGTACGCTGACGTCGAGACAGATACACATGCGCACAGAACTAGAGTTATCTGTAATAGCTGCGCCTGCGCAGCGCACGCGACGATACTCCGCACTGCAATTAGTGTTTAACCTTCACGTGGCATTTTCCTAGATATGTTACTAAATAACGAAAAATAAAAACCATATACACTACTCATACTGCAAGCGCAAACATTGTGGCAGTCTGTAACCCAGTTGTAACGCAGTTCGCTTTTTATCAGCTTAACTTTAACTAAATACAGGAGTACTACCAGGAGTATTACTCCTGAATGTGGTGTAATACAAAAAGGCTGAATATTTGTATACAACCGACGATCCAGTTGGGAAGACACTGACAACAATAAGATTTGGAAAAGACTTCTTCAACTTCCTTCATTGTTTCATGTTTTCCTCGTCCCCACCAATTCTCCAGCGAAAACCGAGTTCATTCACAAATCAAGTCAATCATCATCAAAGGTCAGTTTGTAGCGGTACGACGTGAGTAACGGGTAGGTACTCCACCCCCAGCCAGCCCATTTCGCTGTAATGCAGTTACTTGAATTGACTAGAGTTAATGTCACTTTAAAACTAAATACAATGTTATCCTTATAGCTTTTTGGCTACGGAGACCATCTTTATACAGAATAGCCATCTGCTCTGGAGATGATGTTCCTATAATGCACAAGTGTGTGAGCTGACACAAGTGCACTCTCTATTAGCTTATTCCCCTATTCCGATGGGACGACAGTTCGCCACAACCGAGGAGAAGTCAGGTGCAAGATCGTCGGCGTATCGTGATCTCCCAGTTACGGAAGTGTGAAGTATTTTTCATGCCTGACTTAGGAATTTTATTAGAGATAGAAAATTCTCAATATCATTCCTTGGTTCGAGTCGGAACCTAAATCCGGGAAGATGCAACTGAGGTCGAACATGCTTACGTACATACGAACCTTTTGACTGCAGCACCGCTGTCTTCACACCTGTCAAAACCAGATAAATACTGAAATACAGAATTGAAAGAAAATATCCAATTAAAAACGAAACCCGTGTAGATATTTTCCACGAACAAGTCAATGTATGCGTAGGTATAACTTGGTCTAAATCTATCGGAATCTACTGACGACCAACTTCTGGCTATGCAAGGTCATTAAATAATTCGGGCCGACGGAGTGAAATATGGGACGACTTTTAATTATAGGCCATCTGAATATTCATGACATGGCGCCGTCTGTAGGCGTCCTGAATTGAGCGCCATCTTTGAGCCGTGTTTATACAGCCTTATTGCGTTCACGTTAATTACTGGATGTGTCATTCTCGTAATAATCTCCTTGACAATTTGCCTTGAATTTTGTATAGATTAATCCTTGATTTTTTCGTATAGCAACGGGATCTACTGATACTGCATGTTAGCTGCAACCACTGCAATGTGCAGCGATTAGACACAAATGTTAGACTAGCGATAGGTAGATCTAAGGTCTTCTGCAATCTATTACACATCTTTGTGTAGTAATACTGCGGCGGTTGTAAACATTAGGTTCTTACTTGTTTCCATCCTTGTACATCTTCACGACAAATCCCCAGTGGGGTAAGCATATCACGCCTTGTCTCCGCCACATTCATAACACTCTTCATACAAACACGCCGGTTGCGAATACTTTTGACACCACCATCGGGCATGTACTACATCAACCTGATCATGGCGTGGTCGTCTCCGGTGCCAACACCCTTCCACATTGGTATTGTGAATATTTTTTGTAAGCCTTTCTTGTGGCATGCTTTCTACATGTCCGAACTAGCAGATTTCACCCAAATTATATAAATCGATTCAATTGGAGTACACTTAGAACTAGTAAAAGATGGAAGTGAAAACAGTACGCAATAGTGCTCGGCCTGATCAGTGGAGCTATCGTAGCACTCAGACAGCTCTGATGATTACTAGAGTGGAAACTAGAGTGGGGTACTCATTTGTGAGTACTTAATTTATTTCTTACGTCATAACTCTTAACGACTAGGCGTTAGGAGGCGCCTTGTACCTGTCACGTGTAATAGTCTTGTATATTAATTTGCTGAGAAGTTTATGTGCCCTGTGGTCAAGTTGGAAGCGTGACTCATGCGCTTCTTGATCACATTATAACCTTACCTCTAAGACATCTGTGGAGATGGATATGGTCATCGGTTAAATTTAACAGCCCTCCTTTCCTCGACCCCTGCAATGGACCACCATAAACTCACATCTCGCATCAAAAACGACTTCATAGCTGTCACTTTGTGCCGTTAACATGAGAGTGAGACGTACCTCCCCGGTCGTGCCGGCCGAATTCGTCATTCAGTTCTAGCCGGCCTCATATATAATGTAACATACAATAATACATTCACGTGGAATATTAAAGGTTCTTATCAGGTTTTAATCGGAGTATAGATTAAGTTACGATGTACCTACAACGCGCGACAGCATACCATCAGTTCACGTGACTTTAACTGACAGAGCAAAGACATATGACTGTTACTGGTTCATGAGCAGTGGTCGGCAACGCAATATGCTTGTTGGGAAGATTCTGCACTGACCGATCGAGATTTTGACGCCGGAAAACTCTCATTGTCTCATTGTCGATGTAATGATCCAGCAAGTTTTCCGGTTTACCGAAACGGAGAAACTAGGACCAAACATGATCAGGTGCCGTGAAGAATGCCTTACAATTTCAATCACATTCGGAATTTTTTTCCACAATTTGACCTCTTTTCACTCTAGTTGACCGCTCCTTTGAAGGAAAGACCAACAGTGCAAGCCGTCTTTTATCTTCCCAATCATAACAGCAAATACAGTTTTCGTCGCCCGTAAGTATGTCGAACACAACATTTGATTCACCAATGTTAAATCTTTGAAGCATTTCATGGCGCTAATCATCACAATGGGGATTTTTGCCAATAGTAGTGTAACGCAACACTGGTGTGGTCACTTCTTCGGTCGGTGAGACTAATGCGTCCACGCTCAAATTCATGAAACCACCTGTGAACAGTGACACGAGATTTTCACCGTGGCAAGGCAATAGCAATCTATGATATATTTCTTGTTGACTTAAATGACAACGAAAATTATATAAATCATCGCACAAAAAAATCCCACGTTTAATTCAGGCTGGTGTGACACAGAAAATTGTCAATTTGCTACCAAATCTTTAAACAAATGACAGCTGAATGAAAAACGTATGAACAATATCAATAATATTCGCGGAGTTCCATTTTCAAAATTTAACGTTACGTATCTTTTCATTATATTGTTTACAAGTAGCCTGTTAAACTTCGGTTGTCCCACTGCATTATATATAAATAAATTCTACTACAAATCCTATTAATAATTTATAAGTGAAAGTTTATTTATGTGATGTTCTGCATTTTTGGTGAACTTTTGCACCAATTTAGAAAAAAAAATGGACAAATAGTCTATATATAGAAAATATGATTGCAATGAATGCGAAAGTGAAATCACTTTGGGATATTTTTGACGCAAGGGAAACAGGTGCACAAAACAGAGCGTCATATTTGAAATATAAAAAATCCAACATTTGCGTTAATTCGTACTTGTAAAGTACATAATTGAAGATAAAAGCAATCGTAAAACACAAAACCGCCAGTCGAGCGCACGTTTTATTGTTTATTTGTATGCTAAATAACTAATGCCAATTGATAAGGCATTGTACAATAAATTTAGAAATAGGTAGTGTCATGCTGCTTGCTCGCTCACACGGCAGCGCCGCGATCGTGAGTGCGGTTTGTGAGTTACCGGTTAGCCATTGGAGGGGTCCTCCTCTTTATGGAAGGAGAGTCTATGGGCGTCGGTAGTCGTCTGCTTCGACTTCTCGTTGGCTCCTACTTATTGCTTAATTGATCTGTATTCGTCCCCGAATTTATGTTAATTTCGCTGCAGATAAGAAATCAAAAAATTATATGACTTTGCATTCCGTTACATGTGAGGATACATTTGCATAACAATTAACAATACAACACAATCCCAATTTATTGTGCAATTTTCCCGATACTTTAAACGTTAAAGTTCTCGCAAAATGTTAGCATAATCAAAAATATTTCATAGAACCCTCTAAACTATTTAGCGAGACCTATTCAATGATACCCCACACGGCTACGCTCTCTCGAAATATTTTTTTACATCCCTCATTTACATGTATGGAGTGCCACGCTTAATCATTTTAATATCCAAAATCCGACGGACGCATATAGTTTTCTCATGTCCCTCTGACATAAGAAGACTAGGTAAACTAACGAGCTTTGTTCTCTACCGTTTTTGGCATTTAGCTACGGAACCCTAAAAAGACAGAGGTCGTATATGGACTGCCAACAGATGTGTAAACTTGATTGTATTTGTGAAGATCGTAGAAGATTCCACGAGAGTTCCATGATTTTTGTTCATCCAAAAAGTACACACATTTTCCGCCATCGAACGCTTAACGTGTGTACGTTAAGCGTTCATTCTCTAAGAGCGTTGAGCATTTTCAAACACGAGGAAAAACCTTGAGCTTGCCTCCCCGTTACCGACAACACGCTGTGTTTAAGAATTTAATGTAAGTATAGATGGCGCTGATCAAAATAAGAAAAAATATTTTAAGAGATGTTATTTTAGTATTCCGGTGGGGGTTAAGTTTCTCGAGTGGTGGACTCACATCCCCTTTTTCCCCGCAGACCCTGCAGCTGCGGCGATCACTACGGGCTACCGAATATATAAATCTAAAGTGTTTCATAAAAAAAACGTAAGTACTGTTTAAGTATTAAAGTACCCTAATGGGTACCATTTGACGCAGATCTGGGCTGGTGCCTGGTATATAAATCAGTCTGCATTTAACATGAACGAGCTATCAATTTTATGGTGACGTCACATTTCTCGTGCACCGCGCCGCACGATCTCGCATGCATGTCGACATATGCACCGCTCATTACTGCACAGCACAGCGATCGTGATTAGACGCGAGCACCAATCTGTACAATCCGGCAATACGGTTGCGAAATAATGTCCTAAGTTACAAGTTGCGAAGTGTCCACTCCGCGGTGGTACGATGTCGTTGGCGAGCGCAGTACCGCGCCGAGTGTCGCGTCGCGTGCACGTTCCGCTCCGGTCCCGGTTTTGTGCACCTGTGCTGTGCTCGTAAACCCGGCGTGAAGTGCTGTGCATTACATCGCGTGCTATACGAGATCGGTGTCGAGTGACAGTTGCATTGCAGGTGCCTTTTTTATTAATTGAAAAGTGATTGTAATTTGGTCACGGCCGTATCTCATGTGTCCGGACTCCGGCCCAGTTTTCACGATCGTTGCCTCCGTCTTAGCACCACCAGTTGCTTTGTAAACCGATGGGAGCGCATCACTTGTTGATTTCGCTCCATTAACAATATATTTTACACTGCCATTCGTAAATACCGCTGCACACACACTCCTGGTATAAATATTTCGAAATCTGTTGGAAAATGTTACGTGTCCGAGCGTCAAATTAATTCATTGATCTATCGATAATAAACGTTATTAGTCGCAATCTGTATGTAACCTCCTGACATGTTTAGAGTAATGAACATTAATCTTATATATCACTTAAATATATTACTATTTTGTATCACAAACGCAGCATTCTATAGTTTATTGTATGTGTACAATGTTGTACATTATACCTACATCTCTCACATTCTCTGATGGTTCTCAAGACTGAATATAAATATATGTCTATTTTTAGTAAGATTTCTGTGATTGTTGATGTCTTAAGTTTACGCGAATGTTACTCATTACAATAAAACTATTTTTACGGGTTTTATCGTGGCTTATTTAATTATTTAAGTAGCCCGACGTTTGAGAAGCTTTACGGCAACCATGGTCACGGGTGGACTCTTAGGATTACTATGAAATCAAAGGAATTAATGGTTTTCTGTTGAAAAAAAATCAAATTCTTTAAGTTTTATTATAGTTTGAGAAATTTCGTTCTTATTTTCTAAAAAAATTGTGTATGTAAAGACGAAAAGCGGAGGAAATCCTAAAGTGAGCCCTAAAATTCTTAGATTTTTTTACTCCTCTCTGGCATTCTATTATTACTGTGCTTCACGGGAAACGTTTATGTGCATAAAATCGAACTTTAACCTATTTCAAGGCAGACGGGGTTGAGCCAATGGCAGATTAAATACTAAACACGTAACATAGTGTTTAACATACCCACTCCAAACCGAGACTAATTGAAGAATGCGAAACTCGTCAGATTTAGCAATAGATAATGTTTAAGTAACAAACAACGTGACGACTCGTAGCATTGAAGTGATTCCATGAAAATTACTCTCTCCAACATGTATAGTAAGTAAATTACACTCCTCAACATCTATAGTCAGTAAATGCTACTCGATGTAAGTCAATTAATCGAGAACTAGCTAACTCAATTAACTGTACTACGTAGTTTTTTATCTACGACTTTCCTTGCTACGGCGAAGGTTAACGAAGGTACGAATGTTTTCAGAACATAAAGGTACTTCCAAATTAGATCTCGGCACCCTCACTAGTAGTCGAAATATGTTTGTATTATGTCCTTATTAGTTACATTTAAAATAGATATGTTTTTATTATGTACGAGCAGTGCTGTGCTCCGCAGTTTCGTCGTATTTCATCCTCATGGATACAATTTCCAAAAATCCTTTCTTAAAGTAAGCCACATATCAATATCCTGTATAACATTTTAGCTCGATCGCTCCAGTGGGTCCAAGCAGTCGATCAGTCGCGACATTTTATTTTGTACAAATGAGATAGATAAACAGGTAAAAGTAAAGCAAATCATATTTTCGTGAAATTAAAATCGCAGAAGTAGGTTAGTAGTAAAAGTAAATCGCTTCGGACTTTTAAAATGATTGCCTTTCCTTTCAGATGTCCTTCACCTGACAGCAGCTAAAAGTCCTTTTTAATTCGTCGTGCGTAATTAAATCTTACTTTGATAATTATTTTTATACTTAACTCGTTTTTATTATTTATTGTCTGATAGTTATACCGATGGTTTGATTCAATACTCACTGATAATAAATTAAATATATTAACAATTTATAATTGACACATTTGAAATATGCTCGGCAGTGACAGACTGTAGTCAGAGTTGTGTTAAATGTTTGCCTCACAGTTTAGCTAGACTTGCTAGTATTTGCCGTTGTTAAACCTGGACCTGTTTCGTTATGCATCGACTCCTGTCGTACTCCCAGGAGATAGTTACAAAATACCACTCCATTCTGATAATATACATAAGCACTTAATCCAATTTAGGGTTTGGGACTTTCCAGTTGTTATGTACATCATTTTGATCGCGCTATGATCCACTGCTGAATGATTGCAAGGACATGTTCTTTAAACTTGAGCTCTGAGACACTGAGCTACACTTGTTCATCGGTGGATCGACATTCCTGACAAGCTGCGGCTAGAAACCCGGTCGTGTGGTGGTTTGCTTACACTGAGGCGCGGACGTTAGGCGGACAGCAACCTTCGACCCGAGAGAACCGCACCGACGCCGTCGCTTATACTATATTGCAGACTATGTTAGAGACTATATAAGAGATTAATATTTCGCACAAACTTTTGTTTTACCCTCAAAGTGACAAAATTTTCATAAATTCTTTTTTTAAGCCTAATCTTCCTATAGAGGTTGAAAGGGGGAACCAACCCGCCTCTCCCTCGCAGGTGGGAGAAATCAATCCTGATATGACAGTGTTTGTGATAGCTAATTTATCTATTATTATCATAAACAGGGAGACCGAAGGACCCTTCTCACCCTACTTTTTTCAGAATTCTCTGAAAAGGGGTTTTGAACATAAAAGAGTAGCACGCGCGCGGGGTGTGCCCCGCTGTAGCTAGTTGGTTCTAGATTCGTCCTTCTCGCCTGTTCTCGAGGAGACCCGTGGCACACTACACTGGGTCTGAGTTGTGACGTAGACACGACCTTCATGAATATATTAACGCGCCTTTCACAAATAAATCATTGTGATAACAGCAGCAGCTGCTCCGGGCTCCTATCGTATTTGTTGTTTAAACTAAACTCATTTTCCTGTTGTTACACTTTTGACGACAATATTGGCTTAATGATTTACATACCTAATAAAATATTACTTTGCTATACACCAAGCTGTACCTGCCGGAACCGAAGTTGAAGCATGTAAAAGTGGCTTTATGTAACGGCAGTACGTCTTTCATGCGTTTTTTGTAGTATAGGGGGGCAAACGAGCCATAGATGCCATTTGAGGACTGCCCCATATATCCCCATAGACGGACGCCTATGGTATATATGGGCGCTGGTATTGTTGCTTTTTATGTCTAGTGTAAGCCTTAGATTTTGTTGAGACGTGGGCGGTGCTCCAGTGATTACAGCGGTGCCACATCGACTATCGATATATCAAAGTGTTGAAGTGTTTGTACGAAAAAGCCACAGTGTCGGTACGATTACACGATCAGAACTCGAAGCCAATCCAGCTGCAGAAAGATGTGAGACAGGGAGATATAAACTCTCCGAAACTGTTCACTGAAACTGGAACAGGCTTGAAAGGACACCAATATCAATGGCTAATACATCAGTCACTTTCGACTCGACGATATAGTGGCCATGGCAGAATCGCTGGAAGACTTGAACAAGATGCTCGGAGACCTCGATAGAGTTCCTGGCGGGTAGGTCTTAGAAGGAATTTGGATAAGATGAAAGTCATGTCCAATGTTGTCCAATGTCCAAAACTGGGAAACTCAGATCTTGAAGTTGTTGATCATTACGCTTAACTGGTCCAGAAGTCCAGTTCGGTAAATACAACTTCGAGAAAGAGGGCGAACATCATCGATCGAATCCAACGCGGATGGGCAGCCTTCGGAAAGCTCAAGTAGATCTTTTCGTCCAAAATGCTACACTGCCTTAAGTCGAAAATGTTTGACCAGTGTGCTGCCGGTGTTGACATATGGAACCTAGTCTTGGCCCCTCTATGTGCGTCTCTTAGACAGGCCCAGATTCACTCAGCGTGCTATGGAAAGAGCTATGCTAGGAATTCTTCTGCGAGATATGGTCCGGAATTAGGAAATCTGCAAGAGAACCATGGTAACTGACATAGCTCAGGGAGTCAGCAAGCTTAAGTGGTAATGGGCAGGCCACATTGCTCGCAGAACCGGTAAACCGTTGGGGAAGGAAGCTTCTCGTGGCGGCCTCACACTAGAAGACGGAGTGTGGGACGGCCTCCTACCCGATGGACTGAAGACTTGGTTAAGGTGGCGGGGAGCCGCTGGATTCAAGTGGCTTGTGACCGTGACCTGTGGCGATCTGTGGGGGAGGACTGTGTCCAGCAGTGGACGTCACCCGGCTGATGATGATGATGATTGTTGCGTTGCTCTCTTTTCCTCCTTCCTTGCAATGGGCAATGTTTGTAGTTATCAGACCCTGGTGGTATCCGGTAATACCCGTTATTACCGGATAGCGCCACTGAATATATTCTTCTTATAAGGAAATCCGACTACCAGCTTCACCCTATGCAATGAAACATACATGGTTGGATAAACAAATATGATGCTTTTAGGCTTTTTTAATCGCTAATAAACATTCCGGTGTCAGTACGTTGGCAGTGTTACACCCTCGTGCCTTATTGATTTATTTCTCTTCGGTCGTGTCGGTCCATTACACTAGGATAACAAGGGAATAGATAGTGCACTTGCGTCTGCATGAATTCTTGTGCACTATAACATCTCGCCGATAGTTCTTATACATGGAGGAAGACTTCTATTCGTAGATTCGTGTGGAATTTTGTCGTCATCCCACCCTGTTGTTACACCACCGGCTTGGTACGTGGTTGTCTAGGTGGACTTCCTACTGACGTCTGAGCGTTTCGTGATTTAAGTTGGAAAAAAACGGCTATTTCGCGGTGATCTCAAACATTCTTGATTCATATACGATTTGGAAGGCTTCATTCAATTCATGTTTATTGTCACCACCCGATCCGGTCAGGCCGCTCCGCTCGAGGTTATGTCACGTCTTAGATAATTCTGATTTATGGGATGCAGCGGAGAGTTCTCACATATTTTTTCCGTGTTTGTTTTTTTTTGTGTCCGGTTTGCAATTGTGGGTGAACGTTCTATGATTAGCCAATATAGTGGCGCCTGTGTTTGCTTCGCCGTGAGAAACAGTTGAAAATAATTGCGTACGGGATATTAGACTATAATAGTAATAGTGTTCCTAGCCTAATTGCGTAATCTCTGTGGATATATTTATAGGTAGTGCCATATATTGCACCCGAATTCAGCCGGCACGGCCTAGGGACCTTCCGCTTACACAATATCGCCACAGAGTTACAGATATGTCACCCGGCTTCGTGCGGTTTACGTGTTTTCAGCGATGAGGTCAGGTTTCGATATTCTATTCTTATAGAAGCAACAAACCTTCTTAAATAAAATAGAATTACTGCTAAAAATGTGAGTGAAGTCTGCGTGAAATATAATAGTGTACACCTTTTGTGTTGTACATCCCTGCCCCCTCCCCCCCACTGTCCGCAGTGACCTCCAGAGTACGCGACTGATATATCATCTTTTTTTCGTGAGCTCTTGTTATGTTAAATTACATTGCTCTCAACGTACGTAGTTGATTGAACTAACTATACGTACTACTTATTTATGATGTTACTGTGGAGTTTACTCACTAAGATTTACATATGATACCGCCGTAAAGTGAGATATTCGCTGTCACGTTTCGTGCCGTTTTCGGGCCGTGGTAACGCAACGGCATATTCATTATATGGATGCTCATGAGCGTGTGTTTTCTTATAATGGCTCCGATATAAGGCGTCCAGTCTGAAGACAATACGTGGAGCAAAATTGTGTGAGTGTGCAGTAACAGGTCAAGAGTTACGCTTTACCGCGCTAACGTCGCTTACGTCTGCTGCGCACTTTTCATTTCAGAATCATGTTCGTTCTTAAGGATTCTTACTTATACTAGACCCCAGTCGCGTGTCGAAGATGACGCACAGTTTTTGTAAGAGTTATTCTGTTGCTTTATTTTACATACATATTCAACTGTGTAAATTAATACTATAATTACGACTGCTTGATGACAGTCGGAGCTTACTCAATTGTTTTTTGTATTGTCACGTTTTTTATCTTTTACTTGTTTTCTTTATATTGTCAATTAGCTTATTTCTTCTCACTTCGCCTGTTGCAATCCAATGTGTGCTAATCCAGTGTAAGGCCTCTTACAATGCAGGCCATTCCTATCAATTCTGGGCCTTTCTCGTCCACGTGCGTCCTGCCACTTTTACTATGTCGTCGGCCCATCTCGCTGGCTGTCTACCAACACGACGACTACCAGTACGGATGCATCTGTTATCCTCTTGTCCTTGGTTATGTTTAGTTGGCAGCTAATCGGTGCCTTGGGACGGATGGAAAAAACAATACCTAAAATAATGTTTCCATATAGATCCATCATTACTCAATAACATTAACTTTCATTTAAGCCATTTGGCTACGGAAATATAAGGAACGACTTTCAACTAATTTGTATTTATTGGTTTAAATGTTTATTGGTGATTGCGATAAGCTAAGAATGCGATTATTCTAAAGTGATAAGGATAAATATGAAAAAAGTATACAATGTTCAAGATTGCAATACAATTGTGATGTATGTACATTTTTTTAAAATAGAATAGGGGCAAACGAGAAATCGGAGCGCCTTTTTACGACTACCGATGGCCATGAACATCCACATAATTACTATGCCGATGCGTTGCCCTCCTATCCCACCCCTTAATTTGCCACCGGCTATTCACAAACAGTATGAAACGCGTCACTGAAGATGTCACTTTGCGGCGGTATTATGTGAGCGAGAGGTACCTCCCCGGTCGTGCCGGCCCAATTCCGTTACACAGGAGGATGTAGTGTCATGCACCATGCATGGTACTACCTCCTCCTATGCAGCATGGCACTACCTCTTCATATAGCTTCGATGCAAGAAAAGAGTTCCATGGCACGTTCATTTTCATCATAATTTAATATTGTGACGTAAGCGATAGGCGCATGCTGCCCCCTGCCCCCTGCCGCCTGCCCCCTGCCCCCTGCCGCCTGCCGACTGCCACTGTTCCGCTTTCATACACGCCGCTGTATCTGCATCTGCAATGCATATGTATACGGTGAGCAGTTCCGATGGAATTCATAAATTATCTTCACGATCGCCATATATGGCTTGAAATGGCCATCATAACGTTCATTTGTGGATTTTGAGATAGTCAATTTTTTGATTGTTGTTTTACTGATGTAACATGTTATAAAATATGTTTTATAATTTACTTAAACCAGAACACGCGAGTCTCGCCAATTACTTGTAAGTAGAGCAATTAAATTGCAATAACAAATTATGTTTCGGTTTTTCTTAATAAATAATTAGGAATCGTCGGTTTTTTAATAGTTAGTATGCACGTAAGTGGTGAATAAGAGATAACACACTCCTACACATATTGTAAAAACAATTGTCAATAGCGTGCCTTACAGGACCTCAGCGAATAAACTACACAACTAACCATAGGCCTCCCCTGTGTTGCCTACCTCCTCGGGAGGTGCCTACCTCTTCCTCCCTCACCTTCTGTCTGACGCAGGTGCTCACCGGGCATGGTTGTTTCGGTGAGTATTTGTGTAGGACGGCCCGCAGGGAGCCGACGACTCGTCGTTACAATAGTGACGCGGCGGTGGACTCGGCCCAGCACACCCTCGAGGTGTGCCCGAGATGGGCGGCGCTGCGTCACGATCTGACATCAGTTGCCGGAAGGGACTTGTCAAAGTCGAGCATTATCCTCGCGATGGTCGGCAGCGACGAGTCCTATCAGGCGATGGCTTCCTTCTGCGAGACCGTCATGTTCCAGAGGGAAGCCGACGAGCGGGTGCGAGAGGAGGCTGCCGATGCGGCCTCCCCCCTGCCGACGATTAATGGGGGTACGAAGGAGGCGCTATCTGCAGAGCCTTCAGTAGTGCCTCTGTGTTCTGTATCGGGCCGGGATGGGAACCCGGTCCACTTCATAAAGACACGGCGTCGTGGGGACTGTCATAGTGTAGCCGGACAGTCCCCGAGGAGGTGAAGTCTGGCCTTATCGCCGAGGCCAGCTTGTCGCTGGAGGGGTTCTGTTGCCTACAGATCCGGGACCCTCCAAAACCTCTAGATGGTTCATTTTCACAGGTTCTGCTTATTTTCATTATAAATTAACAACACACTGTACAATTTCATTTTATTTTTGTGTTATTGTTTTAGAAATTGGACCAATCTAGAAAGGCTTCATTTGTTATCAGCAAAATTCCACCTGTAAAATTTTAATTAGAAGTAATATTGGATTATTTGTTACCGTAATTTTGGAATAATAAATATTCCGCATTCCAAAATGATTTGCAATGTGAACTAAGCCTTACGCATTCCGACCTGTTTCTAACTTGCCGTTTCGTGTATGTGACAGTAGAATAAGTCACAAAACGGTTGATTTTATAGTATGGGGTGGCAATTGGTGAATATGAACATCTGTATACCCACTTTTTCCTTCCCTCTAATAAGTCACCGGATACTCACAAACCACACGAGACGCGACGCCGAAGATGTCACTTTACACCGGTTTCATGTGAGCTAGACCTCATCGGTCGTGCCGGCCCAATTCCGCTGCAATGGCAACACCTTGAGACCTACCCGCGATAAAATACATAAAATATGCCAGATTATATTATTTATCTGGGCCAAATTTTAACCAAGTACGTAAAAAGTTATTGTGTAACATTACTTAAACTCAAATTACGCACATACACTATAAAAACAGACAAAACTTTAGGTCCTATTATCGTCATACGTTTTCCACCTAAAATCCCGACTACAGGCCGTCCAGGCAAAGTATGTTGGGCCACCTACGCGCCGGGCGCATATCACCGCCCACGCTGTCGCGATATGCCCAAATTTTAATATATTTAAGCCCATCTGAATTATCTGATAAACATTAGGGACGGCTTTATGTTACATGCATTACTAATCTCCGTCAGTATCCTCGTATAAACTTCTGATGCTGGATGAAGTCTGGGACAGATTCCAGGACGCACCTGAACTGCAGCGGCTACAGATGTGCTATACGTTTAAAATGTGCACCTGTAAGATGCCGAGCGGCAATTGATGTGGCAATAATGAGGGATACGCCATAGACACCGCACAGAGTGTACAGCAGCACTTCAGCTGTCATACGGCGCGCTCTGTGGTACCACATTTATTAATTAAACGCATTGATTTACAAAAAAATACAAGATATACACTTTTTTTTCTAAAGTTAACATTACGCCTATAATTTTAAGTTGTTTGTACTAAATTGATGACAGCGAAGTACGGGCTATCTTGCTGGGTTATTATTAGCTATTAGTGACAGTTTAGACGCAAATCTACTAAGAGGTATTGCCATGTTGCATTGCAGTCGAACTGTGCCAGCACGACCGGAGAGGTAACTCTCGCTCACAAAACACCGTCGTAAAGTGGCAGCTGTGTTGTCACGTTTCACGCCGTTTGTGAGTAGCCGATGGTCTATTGGAGGGATGCAAGAAGGAGAATGCATTTGCATGGCAACAATAATGGGGACATCTACGGGCGTTGGTATTCGTTAAAAGGTTTCAATTGCGCGTTTGCCCCCCTCTATTATAAATGAAACGACTTATCTCTATACCGTGAGCATACATACGACCGGATTCACCAGACGCATGCGAGCGACGAGAGGGAGAGGGTTCCTAACTGAATGGAAGACGCCCACGAGTTTGGTTTAGTAATTGTGCGCTACACTTGTAGAAACAGGAAGAAAAGTAATAGGTTAAGGTCGTATTGTAGAGAGAATGAGCAACAGGTCTGGACCGCAGGCCCACACCAGCCTGCAGACATTCGTATAACCAGTATTGTACGATTTAATGTTCGTCAATCAAAGTCAGGTTGTAAATAATATTAAGTGACATCGCCTCATTATTAACTGGCAGGTCCGTCATATTGTCACATCCAGGTGTACTTCGAGACAAGACTTCTTGACTTTGGATGAAAGATAGCAAGAGTGAGCGTTACGTTATATAATAATACTATGCTGGCTAGAGAGAGAGGTGCAAACACATGTTTTCTTTCTCACTTCCTCATAGATTTCGGTCTTCTGCTCGAAACTCTAAAGCATACTCTTGTTTTACTATTGGTCCACCGCGCACTGACACCAAGATACACCGACAGATAAGAGATAACACACTTGACATTGCAATGACATTTATTTCTATGGCTTATTATTTTCCAAAGTCACTACATAGAAGAAAGATATACGTGCGTATATAAGTGCAGATAAACGTTTTATTTGTAGTGGCTAAAAAATGTCTTAAATATAAAATGAACTAACATCACCCCACAGTTCCACCCGCGTATACCACTATTTGTCGTAGCTTTATATTAGCAATAAGTATAGAGTATAAGTAATAAGTATAGAGTATAAGTAACAAGTATAGAGTATAAGTAATAAGTATAGAGTATAAGTAATAAGTATAGAGTATAAGTAATAAGTATAGAGTATAAGTAATAAGTATATGGTATAAGTAACAAGTATAGAGTATAAGTAACAAGTATAGAGTATTATAGGTCCTGGTTACAAAAGATGAGTGAACAATTAACAGTCGCGAGTAGTAATGTGTCTCGACGTGCGCACCTGAAGCGCGTAGAGAATCGCTCGTTATTCTTTATCATTGGCTCCGATGCCGGAACCGACGCTAATTGTGAGTCCGTAGCGTGTAACCGAGCTGCTGATATGACATGTGTACCTGCAGCTCGTGCCACAGTACAGCGAATGTTTTGCTACGTCATGTCTTCATATATTAACCTCGGCTATGACGGCCATCTCTATAGAGACTGGCTAGCTGTGCAGCTGTCTCATAGTGCACCAGTGTTACTACTTACACTAGTATTGTTGTATTGCTATGCTTCAGACAAAAATGATTTGATCTGAAATATTTATTAGTGAAAGAGCGATTGATAGTGTACGGTGGTCCGAAGCTCCACAGTTCCGTGATCATTGTTTCATATGTATGTACATTTCATATGTACTCGTATATACACTTCATATGTATGTACATTTCATATGTACTCGTATATACACTTCATATGTATGTACATTTCATATGTACTCGTATATACACTTCATATGTATGTACATTTCTCATCTTCGCACTTCTGTTCCCAGTTCCCCATCCAGTTACCCCAATAGAATCCCAATTATAAAACCTCCGTACTTTCGAATTGATTCACCCAAAAGATTAGCCAACTTTAAAAAATCTACAAATGATATAATTGGATTACAGAGGTATTACACCAGAACCGCGCTGCTTTGATTTCAAATCACAATGAAATGTTTTGCTTCCAATTTTTTCAGTAACACATCAAATAATCGAAAAAGCGTTTTTAATTGAACGCTCTCAGCAGTTACATCACTACAATTACTAGGCAGCTCAAAAGCACTCTTTGGTAAAGATTAAAGATGTTGCATTATTTTGTAAATTGCAAATATTTTCACAATATTTGCAATTTATGGATGCAATACCGTCTGCCGATGTTTCGATATTCTCGATGAATCTTTCACAATTAATGCTCGGGTAACACTCGGTTATTTTTCAAGTTGTTATTGGTTACGTATAATGTATGTGCGTGGGAATTTTCATTTTTATCAGCACATACTTGCATTGTCGTATGCGAAACCGTTTACTAGTATATCATTTGACGTTTTTATCACATTTTAGTAAGAAGTACTCCTATGCTGCATGGCAGCGGAATCGGACCGGCACTAAAGGGGAGGTACCTCTCGCTCACATGACGCCGTCGCAAATTGACAATCCTCGGTGTCGCGTTTCCTGCGGTTTTTGAGTAGCCGGCCCATTGGGGAGAGGAGGAAAGGAGGGGATCACATAGGCATGATTATGCATAATATGTTCATGGGCGTCGGTAGTCGTGGAAAGACATAGATACCTCTTTTGCCCCTATACTATAAAAATGAGACAAACGAGCAGTCAGAGCATTTTGATAAAGCAGATAAATGCATTATCCTAACAATACGTGACGCTGACATATCGCACGGAACCCGACAGCTGTCCCTGTGTCATAGCGGTGTCATGTGAGTCCAAGGAGTCTCCGCTGTCATGGTCTTATTGTTACCCGGTGTAGACGTGATACAGTAACGCTTCGTTACTTAACCGGTGTCATGGGCGACTGTGTGCTGGATGTAGGACATCAGGTGCTTTAGTTCGTAGCTGTGGACGAAGGCCCGTACGTGTTCAACGACCCTTCAGCGTCAGTAACGACAGCAAGGACCGGCGCCGGCGCGTGCCCTCATCTGGGCCAGCCCACGATGCACTCTAACTACACATACTATACTATAGTATGCACTCTCCGTTAACTCTTCTGTGACACCCCAATCTCGATGAGACTTCAGTCCACATGACTGGAGAAAAATCGGCGCAGGTTGATCCGCTCCACGTCTCCAGGTGTGCGTACACCTGAAGGGTATGGCGTGCTCCAGACGTTATGCAGCCGGCGGTACCTCGCGGCTAACGCTGGCGGTAGAGGCTGCCGGCTGGCGACGCAACCAGCTCACTTTCACCGCAGCGGTGACGTAAGCGGTTACTTAGCTCTATTAGCTGCGCTTGCGCAGAGCTTTCAGTTTAACAATGTACGTGCAGACGACTGCTGTAACTAGATGTAAGTACAGAGGCTGGCCTAATATAAGCCACTGGCGGAAGGTATGAAACATATGGGGAGTAAGTTCGTGAACACGTCGAGAGTCGCACCAGAGTAACGTTTTAATGTTTCTATCATTCGTGAAAGCTGGTCGCTGTATTAGAATAACCCGATAATCTTCATTTTCTTCATAGTATAAGGCTATCTCTCGAACGAAACGTGGCTTACTTAACGCTCAGTCTACAAATACATAGTATTTATGAGAGGCAGAGCTGCGCGTACTAGAGAGTGCAGTTGTAAATGCCACGCCGGTACTTCGGGCCCGTCTCGGATCCTCGACCTTTCGACACAAACTCCAGCCGATACGGAGTTGTAAGCGGTTATGATTAGCTCCGATAGTACAGTCGGTCGAACAGCAGTACATTCTTTGTATTTACAAGCTAAATTATCTATTGGAGTTTACTATAGTAAGGGGAAACATTAAGGTACGTACACACTGTCCGCAGCGGGTCGGGTCGGGGTCGTGACTGTCCGCTCGCGCATGTGACAATTTAAAATCTTTTTCAATATAAACAATTTATAATATACACATAGAAGCAAACTTCGCATCAGAATGCTCTTTTTAAATTTCATTAATAAAAAAAATGTGAGTAATTTCCAGCCGCATGCATTTGGGTACCGCAGAAACGCACACGCGCTCTTCAGTCCGCCTGGGTTGGATGAAATAATAAGCTCCAAGCATCTTTGATGCACTCACTTTGATTAACTATTTTAGTTTCATTTATATTTTCGCAAGATGAAGATATTTTCATTCCTAAAATTATTTAATATTTGTACGAAACAGGTGCAATATTTTACTAAAATCTAATAAAAATCGTAGTCAAGACAAACGATACTGTGCTAGTTCTACCATGGGTTTTTTATAATTCTCAATATTTTCTGCCGACCGTATTTGTAGTAAGTAATAAGAAGAATCGGCTTCGCTCCCTCCGTCCCTGTCTTGTTATCATCATTTATCATTCAAACAAAACAGAGGATCTTATTAAGGTTATTTAAGGCAGAGTACGCACTGTCAATAAGTGCCCATTCACGAATGATTATCAGCAGTGAGCTCCGACTGCTCGTTGCCCCCCACCTTATACTACATAATATAAAAATTACGAGATAAAGTGGTCACTATCAAAAGATGATCATAAGTTGTGACATGGCATTATATAATGATTGTTATGCAAAGGCCGCGTCGGTACAAAGCATTTGAGACTCGCAGTAAAATGCGTTTTAAAATGTTAACCATTTTAATATGTAGCCACAATTGATGGGTGTCCTACATAGAAAAAAGCGTATCACAAGCTAATTTGTACTTAATGTACCGGTGTTAGGGTTTGTTAATAGATAATTAGTTACATGGTCAAGCGCATTAATAACAAAACGTATAATCTTAGGCAATTTTTATACGTTGCTGTACACAGATTTGATGTCATAAAGTGTGTTTAATTTGTATGGCAGTATGCAGGTATTGCTGTATAAATCTACACTTATTATGAAACAAAGTCAAGAAATCTGAACGGATTTTCATCCAGTTTTCATTAATGGATAAATTGGTTCCAGAGGAAGGTTCTAGCGTGTAGTTTGTTAACGTAACAGTCCAGTACAGGTTATTCAAGGGCGAAGCAGGGTGGATTGCTAGTATATGTATAAATATGTGTCAACATGACTAATTAGTAAGTGAGATCAACCTCGAAACCGCAGAACTATAACACAATCTTTTGACAGAATATTTTGGGGCGCTGACATCTGCTAAGAACGAATTTACGAAACTCTACCTCTAAGGGTGCGTTTTTGGGGGAGCTGAACGCGGCTCCCATTAGAAAATATAATTAACGCTCGTTCTTGCTCAAGATAGAATTAAAATACCATTATATAAAGAAACTAGCCGACGCGTGCCCACTCCTTTGGGGAGAATTAAAATTCATCGAGTCAAAGTGTAAGTAGTAAGTGTAGCGTTTGTTAGTTCTGAACGGTGCTGCTTCCCGCTATTTACGTGTATTCATCCGCATATGTATATAAATTTCTATGTACAGCCTGAAGAACTGCTTAACGCAAATAAAAATTTTCACTCATTTTAAATTAAAAAATTTCACGTGTAACGTATAGCTAGATTCGTGTTGATAATGTAGTCGGGTTTTTTGTTATTTTAATCATTTTTTAAATTATTAATATAAGAATGTAGTATAGATATAAACATTGAACGTAGTTCGAAATAGAGCGCCAACCGTTCCAATCCTGGCAGCAAAATGTGTGTGTCACAATTAAAAGCATAGACATTGTTTGATTTCTATTTTTTATGGTAACAAAAATTCGCTCGATGTTTTTAATAACACCTTGCAGTGTTATAATTCTGTCACAACCACATTCTATCTATAACTTAGGCGTTGAACAAGGCCGAATATCTAAAGCACTATTTTATTTGTACTACGCCTATATAATATCTTTATTAATAAGAAAAATCGCACTATCGCACACGTGTTAGCAGCCTAGGCATAAAAGTGAGTGTTCCAAGGCTGTCCAGTTTGCTAGACGAGTGCTCGAATTTCACGATTTAGTCTAAAACATTCCCTGTGAGATCATATATAGGGTCGTTATTTACACACTATGTGCTAGTGTATCAAAGCGAACTGAAACAAACGTTACTTTATACGTATAAGGTTCAAATACGTATGCACAGATTTTTTGTACATTCTCAGTTTGGTAGTGGTATTTCATTTATTTGTGTTTAATTGTGCGGTGTAAAACAATATTAGTTTCGTATACTGACAAGTTCCAAGCTGTATCGGGGTTGGGCTGTAATTTAAAGTTCGAATGGAATGTTACAAATTTGAAATTAGAAAAATTTCAAATTAAATTTATTTTTTTACTTTACGCCTATGTTCGCCAAATATCCTTGTTATTAATAATTATTGAAACTTGCAACAGTATCGACTTTCTTTAACATTATAACAGAAATAATTGTACATTTGGTGTTCTATTAATGTTAACAATAAATAATAACAACCCAGAGCTAAAATGTAAATTTAGGTTTCATAATTTTAATTATGCGTTATCCCTCTAACATTGTATGGTTTATTTAGCTTAGTTGAGTGTCTAATCGTTTTTCGACCCAAATACAAGTGGTTGGTATTTAACGGAATCATATGTACATAATTTGCACGTCTTGTTTAGGCTGTAAATAATGTGTTTTACGGTTGTTAGGAAAGGTCGTGGGCCACGTGAGTTGCGTATGCCAATTGGTAATATGACAAGACAAATTCAGATACTGATAACGTTCCCGTTTTAGCTCCTAGTAATAGATAGTAATTTTAGTACAAAGTTACACATATACTTTAAATTATGTTTGTTAAGAAACACGGATTATAACATGTCCGAGCATACAATATTATTGAGCCCTGCTACAACACTTTTTCCCTATTGCCCCGACTCGGCATAAACTCTAGCCTTGCTAAATCTCCTAGGAATATCGTGCCGTCACTTACGACCGCTTTAGCGGTACTATTATGAACCTAGGATGTTATCGATTTTTTGAAGTTGTACTTCTTTTGGCGCGATAGGGAAAAAGTATGATAGTAAATGTTTCTGCGCGCGCACACATAAAACCGATACCCTAAGGTTAGCTTTAGTCAACATTTCATTATTTCAGAAACTGTTACTAATACGTTATGATGAAACTTCAATTTACATCAAAATACATTTTTCTATTGATCAAACTGCATCATGCGGATAGGTTTACAAATAACGTTGTTGGTGTAGTTGCTGGAATAAACCTGATGATTACTATTGAATACACTGCCGAAATTTGAAGCTCTTAGAATTATCTGAAAATCCCAAAATATTCCTCCACCAAGGGACTGATATTGGAAGTAGACATTATTAAATTACTTTGTTTGATTCACGTGAAAAAAATTCAGCTTCCCCTCCGGACATTCAGAGCCCGAGGGGCGCTCGCACATCTGAGTGAAATCTTAAGTTTATTGTGAGATTAAATCCTTACCGATGTTATATGTAATTGGTTTTTAAGATTATTATTAAAATTGTGTAATCTGTATTCGACTCCTGAATGCACTGTCAGATTACAACTAATGCCCTCTTTTACACCGTATATATTCACATATAGCCATTACTTAACGCAAAAGCTTCAGGCGTTAGGACCCGTTTGCACGAGAGTCTTTTTAACATACGTTAAAAAGACTCTCGCATACATCGTGGGCCAATCTGATCTCACGCCGGCGTTCTCTGACGCCGTCATTTAAATAGACGAGCGTCCATACGATCCTTATCACAGCTTTTTTAATACGCAATAACGCTCTCGTGTAAACGGTGCCTTACTGGACTGGTCGCGCCGGCAACACCTGCAGTAACCTGCGTTATTTAATAACGCCTTTATCTACAGCTGATATAACGTGCTATAAAATCCGTAACGGATTGGAGCGCGTTTCAATTCAATCTAATATTCATTATCGCATGCTTATACGTTTACTATTTACTAGCATCACCCCGTCCACCTATGTAACTTCGATCTTATCCTTCGTAGCGCCATGGTATGTAGAATACAGCCTTCCTCGATAAATAGACAAAACAAAAGATTTTTTCCTTTCGGACCAGTAGTTAGCTTACCGCTTCAAACAAACTCCTCGGCTTTATATTATTAGTATAGATAGGTTCTCACTCAAGTGCTGACTGTAGACAGATATGCTACGGCTGTAGGAAAGGCGCTCAGCTACCTATTTAAGGAAAATTCACAGAGATTAGTGAACTATTGGTGGCCACTGAAAGAAATATGTGTTCACTAGTGGATAAGGGTTGGAGTATGGACCCCTTGGTCCAAATGGCTATGATAATGATAATAATAGCTATTACAAGCACTGTGATATCGGGATGCTTCTCTACAATCTGCGGAAGACCGAACACCCCGGTCCCCCTTTCGACCTCAAACCTAGTCTCGTCGCCAGACAAATATTCAAAGCAAATGATGTACTATAAGTATATACCATAAAGCATAGAGGAGTCAATAAATTCACATTTGCTCATGCAGACACATGTAACTCCTACACAGTACACAGGCAGTAGGTGTGTGTGCACCAGGACTGTGCGAGTAGATGCAGAGAGTTAGGTTTGAGACAGACATAGCAATCAGATTTTAATATGTATAGAGGTTAACACAGAGACGAATTTTGACAACACATTTCGCTTACAGTAAAGCTGTCACGTTCTATGTGATGGCGAAGTTTCTTGTGGGTCATTGAAGGAGAAAGGCGGAAGGAGGGCAATGGCTTACTACTTGAACCCTGACTCACTCTTCTGCCTCCTTACGTGTTGTCTGTTAGGCTGGTCCTTCACACAAGCTGATGTGTTTAAAAATACATTAAGTATTGGCGAGTTGTTGCAGTGACGTCGGTAGTTCTAAAGAGCTAGACAACAGACAAGTGTTGACACACTCATTCACAGCTCAGTGTAGTATTACACCTAATGATGTTGCAAAATATCCAAATTACGTCCTAAGCATATTTTTTCAAACGGAAGTTTTGCAACTTACACGCAAAAAAACTATATTAATGAATTTTAATGCAGCGTTTAATCATAAGGCGAATTCTAAGTGACAAAACGTGGGCTATTCGCTATTCTAGAAGCATTCGCACTTTTTGGGTCATGTATAAATTAACCATGTACGTATAGTAGGAGATAGGTGTGCTGCATTGCAGCTGAATTGGGCCGGAACGACTAAAGAGGTACCTCAGATCACATGATAACGGCGTTAAGTGACAGCTTCATCATCGTGGAAAATGCGGTTTGTGAGTAGCCAGTGATGCATTGGAGGGGCGAAGGAAAAGAAGGGCAACGCATATGCATAACGGTTATGTAGATGTTTATGGGTGGCGATAGTATTAAGTGGTGACAGCTCATTTGTCTTATGACACAAAAAAGTGGGGAGACTACTGAAATGCTTTAGGTCGGTTTAAGGTCTTTTTAGATATAGCATAAGGGCACAAACGAGCATTCGCAGCCTTTAGTGGTGGTAAAGAATGAATGTAAAGATGTTTCGTAGCTCTGACGAACTAGAGTTCAAAAGAGCTACGAGTCACGTCATGAGTTATTAGATTGCTTTTTACAGCTTAACTAAACACGATCCTAACTTGTTTTAGTCCTTGAAGGCTAAAAATATAAAATATCATATAAGGATCAAGTAAAGCGCGCCGAACAAGGCTCGGGCTAGAACTAGTTCGCTTCTAGATCAAATTCAGAACGGGAGATCAGTCTAGAAAATAAAATTGCGTTACGGGGAATATAAAAGTAATAGAAGGACTGTGTGTGCGTGTGTCTGCAACTCACGATAGATTCATTTAACATCGTGATGTTAAATGAATAGTGCTATGCTAGATTGCAGCGGAATTGGGCCGGCATGACTGAAGACGTGCCTCTCGCTTATATGATCGGCGTAACGTGACATTTCAGTATCGCGTTTCGTGCGGTTTGTGAGTACAACAATTCCCGGGCGACGCATCGGGATAGTAATTACGTTGGTGTTCATGGGAGTCGATATGGTAGTCGTAAAAGGGCTCCGATTGCTCCTTTGTCCCCCATAAACAGATAGCTATTCCATAAATAGGAAAGGTATGAAATGGCGCTCAAAGCTCTTAGTGCCAGGGTATAAAAAAATGTGTCACCGGTGTCACCGAATAGTTTTCAAGTATGATTGAAAAACGCAATTGGCGCTGAAGTCATTTTAACAAAACGTAATTACCGCCAGCATCCGCTATTAGATCTGTGGACCGGAAAATGATATTGCTAATATGATGGACACGGAAAAACGCTCAGAAACACCACGTCCACCACCCTGCATCCGAGTGGATTTCCCTTATGAAGTATCCTGCCATTTTTATGCTTAGCAAACGAGCAATCGGAGCCTTCTGAAGAATACTGATGCCCTTAGACATCCGCGTTACCGTTATGCACATACGTAGCCCTTGTTTCCTCCTCTACTCTAAAGGAACATCGGCTACTCACAAACCGTACGAAACGCCACAGCAAAACTGTCACTTTGTAGAGAGTATCATGTGAGTATATGTGTTAATAAATGTTGCGTAGTGTTCGTCTGCCCGATAAAAATACCAGCCGTTCAGTCTCCGGGGGCAATTCATGTGCTATCCGAGGCAAGGGATTATTAGTACTATCCTGTTGCGTTGTCCACCATTTCAATTCAGTCGCAATGGGCCACCGGCCACTCACAAATCGCACGAAACGCGAAACTGAACTAGTCGCTTAACGCGGGTATCATATGATACCCCCGGTCGAGCCGGCCCAATTCGGCCCAATCTCTTACTAATAATGTTGTGAAGCTGAATGAGCTTCATGCCTTACCGAGCATTAGCGTAACGCTTTACCGAGCCTGTGTCGCTTGCGTCTCTCGCGCACTTTCACCTTAAAACCATGGTCCTTATTAGGGAGTTACACATTTTTTATTTAAATCTTATTTTCTGAGTAAAAGTAGTGAAGCTACAAATGATTTTCTTTAATATAGATAATCGGTATTCTACAATGATGTCTGTGTCCTCCTGGGGGCTGCATTTCATTACAACGACATATGAAACTCAGATTCCATGTTGAGATAAAAGATATGGCAACTGTCACATCTAATATTCTGCACGGGTTGTTTTCTTTCATCCTGTCCCTCAACGCAAATACACAGCTGTAGTTTTAACGTGATTTACATTTCTTTTTTCAAACTAACATTATGTTTTCCTTTTTTGTCTTGTGATAACATGGCCAGGATTTTTTATGCAAAAGACTTGACAGTATCTTTTTTCCCATCTGTCTCCACTGGCAGAGTGTAACGATGACAGGATTATCCGACTACTCGGAGATGTGGTCTTAACGCTTAAAATATTAACGAATATTATGATTTAATGCGCTTGTGCGTCTGGAATTGTTAGGTTTGGTGTCACGTTTCATGCGGTATGCGAGTATGGTGGTTTACACCCGTAGGTATGTACCACTGGACTCTCATTTTTAATTGTAAATTAACATTGACTGGTCTAAGAATGGGTCGTAAAGTATATTTTAACGGGTTATTCTGATGTCTTCAAGGAATCTCAATTTATGTGGGTGCAGCTGCAGGACGTAGCTAATATGTTTGTAAATGCTAATGGTAGCTCGAATATCGATATTTCTGTAACAATAAGAAACGAATTCATTTGAGTTTGAATACAGTTCGTTTGTATAAGCTTTTTGTATATTGTAAAAGTAAATGTCGTCATTAGATACGTTTGAAATTTCACAACTCGTGTATCGCTTAGCTCAATTCAATTTTTATAAAATAAATGAGTATTTGTAAATGGCTTGGCAATACATATTTTTCCAATTTTAATCGTTAAAAGCGTAAGATTAATTTCAAAACCAAGTTTTAAAAATGTGTAAACTTATTTTTTGTTAGGAATGTCAAAGACATAATCGGCAAGAATTTGATTTCATACTATTACTAAATCATATTATGAATACGTGAAGATAAAAAATCCGATTCCTCTTATAAGGAATTGCGCGAATTTGAAAAATGATTTGAAATTTCGTAAACTTGAAGATTAAATGAAGAAGATGTGCAGAAAGTTAATATTCTTATATAATATGCATTAAACTTTTATTTTAATCGTTATTAAAACGTTACCCACACTATGGTATTCGCACAATTCTTCTGTAATCATAATTTTGTGATACTCTCAAAGCACGCACGACAAGCGCCACCGATCACGGTCACAAGCCACTTGCATCCAGCGGCTTCCCCAACCATAACCAAGTCGTCAGTCCAGCGGGTAGGAGGCCGCCAAACACTCCGTCTTTCTGTGCGGGGCCGCCGCTCGAGAACATTTCTTCCGCAACGGTTATCGGTTCTGCGTGCAATGTTGCCTGCTCATTGCCATGTCAGCTTGCTGATTCTCTGAGTTATGTCGGTTACCCTCATCTCGCAGATAAATACTAAGCATCTCTTTCCATAGTACACTGAGCCTGTTTAAGAGGCCCACACATAGCGGCCAAGTCTCTGTTCCTTATACCATCATCGGTAACACACACTGGCCGAACGTTGTTGCCTTAATGCACTGTGGTATTTTGGACGAAAAGATCTTCTTCAGCTTCCTGAAGCTTGAAATTGGATTTGCCTAACTGGACAGTTTGTCCCAGGTACGCGCACTGATGGACAACTTCAAGAACTGAGTTTCCCACTTAAACTGGTATAGATGTCACGTGAACATTGGCTATGACTTGCTCAGTCTTCCAGCGATTCAGCCATGACTATCGTGGTCATGCTGAATCGTCGGCGAATGGAAGGTGAATGATGCATTTGCTATGTATATGTAGCATATATGTAGTTTGGCGACATCTTCCGCTGCACTGGAAGTGAACAATTTCGCGGAGAGATTACATCTACTGTGAGTGTGTGAGACTACTTGTCTCACACCTTTCCGCAGCTAGATTGTCTTCGAGTCCTGATCGTGTAATCGGAGCGACACTGTGGCTTTCTCGTACAAACACTTCAACTGTAACGGCGGGCACACCGCCCATGCCTCAACCGAATCGAAGGCTTTTTCGTAATCCACATACGCTACACATTAAGGCCCATTATACTCTTCCAGTAAGTGTAATCTAGCGCGGCGTGTGGATGTGATCTATAGTACTAAAGCCTTTACGGAAACCGGCTTACTCGGGAGGTTGGAAGTCGTCTAACCTGCGCGATAGACGTTTCGTGATAACCCTTGAAAACAACTTGTAAACAAGGCTCAGAAGTGATATGGTCCGAAGCTCTGCCGTAATTCCACCCTCTCCTAATGCCTTAAAAAAATATCTCTTGCCTAATCTCCGTCGACGTCCGGAATATATTCGGTATAATGTTGGATGACTTTGGCTCTGGGATCTTTAGCCCAACAAACAACACGTCGTCTCTCAAAAAAAATCTCAGCCTCAGATGAAGTCGCAGTCCCTCTTCGGTCCTCAGTTTTATCAACCGGGTCTGGCCAATAGACAAGTCCCTAGCGAACCTTGGAGCCCTTATTTTTCTGTATTATCTCTTTAATATGCGAGGTATATTGTTAAATAAATGTTTACTATTCTATTCTAGGTATTCCAGGAAGCCAGGGCGTTCCGCAACGCTTTGGAAACCTGTCTGTTTAGCTCCCCGTACTATTTTACGTCCACTGAAGACTGCAACCGCATGTCATCTAGTTCGCCTATGAGTTTGAGAGTACTATCTGAGAGTTTTTTAGTTCTCTTCTTGCTCCGGGACTTAAAGAACTTAGATGGGTTGAAAGTCGATGACTATGATTTTTTTATGATTATCATCGAACTTCGATCTCCAGGCGATCACTATTACTTATTAAATACGTCATCTCCGTCATCATTAAACTGCATGTCACATAATTACATTTTTCTTCAATCCTCAGTAATACAAGTATATGTTATAATTATTTAACATTTCTGTACAAATTATATACTTATGTACCAAGTATATATATTATATTTATGTACAAACAAATCGACGCGTGATGCACATAAACTGTATTTTTTAAATTATAAACTACCACATTCGACAAAAACTGCTTCATAGTTGTGGTTTGTTAAACATTTGTTTTCCATATTTATTCAAACGTCGCTTATTTAGGATATTTCCTTAAAGATTTTCGACGTCATTCGAAAACGAGTAATTATTTTTATTTTGTTTGGGCTGAACATACCAATTTGCTACATTTGAGTTGCTGTCGGTACTAACCTGTAAATATAAAACCCTAAAAAGTTCAAGCCCCAAAAAATATTTATTTCTCTACTAAGTTGAGGGATAAACCCTGGAATCTGGATTGAGGAATGTGAAATAAACAAGGTGTTTTGTTCACGTATTAATATGGATATAGCAAGTAATATTATAGATATTGCATATAATTATGTTCCTGAAACTATGTTAAATAAAAGAACACGTGTAACTGGACTTAAAATTTTCCTCACGTAAAATACAATTTTCCCAGTTGTTTTTCTACTTTGCTGTGCTTGTTAAGCTAAAACGCTTGTTTGAGAAAAATACTGCCTGGAAAAACTTAAGTATATAATCATGTTGTGCTTTGTACTTGAACTTAGAATAGTAAAACGGTTGCAGAAGAACTCGGGCTTATGTTATCGTTGAAGGAGGGCAACGCATCTGCGCAGCCATGACCGTGCTCGTGTTCGCTCGTTTGTGCCCCTATGCAATAAAAAACCGTCCTAGAGCGAGTCGTACTTGTCGGCACAAAGCTCCGTAGCGGCTAACAAAAGAATCGTATCTCTTTAAATGCCAAATCTTTGATTTGGTAAGATATCGTGCGAACCAATTTTCATATGAAGAATTTAATTAAATTCTATAAATTTTATATCCTTTTACAATTTTCCCATCGGTATTTTTTCCACTTTAGCAGCGAATATTTCACAAAGTATTGCGAAGCAGCAAACTTTTTCAGTATCTCTCAAATGTAATGTACATTTTTGGAGTAATCGTATGGCGCGTAGGGCTACTAGACCACAAGTGTCAGCTACGAAAGGAGGGAATAAATCATATAGGACAGCTGCGATCGATGACGTATATGAATTTATCTTAATTTCAGCGCAAGATATCTTTCATATCTCCACCATAAGCAACGCTACCCATGAACGTCATTCGTAGTTTTGCTACATACATTTTGACATTGATGATATTTACTAAAGGCCGTCTTATATTGTTAATATAGAATTGTCGACGTGTTTTGCTCACGTAGAAAATAGGTTACCAACTGGTAACTTACTCTAGTAACTTATACAATTTTAGTGTAGTCTATGTTTTTTTCTCTGTATAGTGTATAGTGTAATTGCACAAAACCACACCTGAATTTGCCTTTCACTCAAACATGCAGTAGTGCAGTACAGTAAACCCATAATGTCGTAGTAAAACATTTGAAGCATACGAACATTTATATGGGCATGACGAAATTATATATAATTACGTTTTCGCCATTTGACTACTGAACCCTAAAAATAATTATTTGATACATGACAGACATAAATGTTTATGTTTCTTGCGTGAATATAATTTAGTTACCTTACTCAGTCGGTTTAATAAAGCGCGGTTAATGTAACCTGTTCCCTACGATTACCTCCAGTTTATATCTGGGCATCTGGACAGGTTTTGTGAACTCATGTGACACAGTCCTTAAGATGTCGCTGTGTTTAATGAGAGTTGAATATATACCAGCTGTGTCCAACAACATCCTCACCTGAACCCGTTGTACTCACGTGCATACACAATATTATGCACACGATATAAATGTTGGAAATTGTCTTTCTAGGTGACGCCCGAATATCGTCTACAGCCGCCATCTCTATAGAGGCTAGGCGTTTACGCAGATGGTATAATTTGTGTTCCCTTTTTGCCTAATTCCGATAGGTTCGGAGAGAAAACGGGCGCAGGACAGACGGCTTAGTGTGCCCTTCAACACAAGGTGGTTTACCATCGCCATCTACCCGAATTAGGATTGAGACAGATGCGTATGGTTAATTTCCTTAAAGTATGAAAACGATAGGCAATAAAATACTAAAACGAATAATTCGACATTCAAATCCTTTTCCGCTACGATTTCGTGATACACATTTCCATCCCTTTTCACGAAATCGCGCCCACGAAAAATATCCAGCAAACGGTAGGGCAGACGTTACATCAACAATCCGTTGTCCGGTAAAGTAGTTGATTGCTTATTTTAACATAACATTGTCCACACGTGTGTCGCTGTAACTGATCTTCCAATATAAACTTGGTCGTCCCCCCGGACGGCGTTCACCGTAACTTCTCATGGAGCACGAGTTACCCAACGCATTACGTACTTATTATCGTACCGAGCACCGGGGAAACTGAACGGGCCGCGGCTGTATTGTAACCGCGTGGGAATGCGACTGCGTGGTGGGGTTCCCACGATGTACTTAGCGTTGACCACACCATATTGGTTACTATTCATATTTTAGTATAGAAAGTATGTATTTATGTTAGATATACGCGCGAAAATTGATGAACCCATTCGGGTGTAGTTTATACAAACAAGACTACAACGCAGTGTTACAATAAAATCATAATCAATCACCCTCATCAATAATATGTCCTGTTTGTAATAAGCTAGTGAATGTGTTACGAAAACGAGGCGAGCGGAAGAGGGAGATATAAATAGGGCGAGTTACGTTTCGTATCTCTCTTCCTTCCCCTATAGTAACATAGGGGAAGGGAGATGCGATAACACATTTTATTTTCTTCATAAGAGTGAAAGCTCATATGAGTATTCTTAAGAGTGAAAGCACGTATAACATGGGTAGGTCCACAGTCTTCAAACGCTAAAGGCATTTAGTAGCGACAGGTGGGCTCTGCCAGGAACAGGTCACAAATCGTGCAGGTACATTGCCGATCTTTGGGCAACGAGTCAAAAATAACTTGGATAAGACGAAATACATTTATGCAAAGCAAGTAAAAGTATTTAAACACGTGTATCTATTTAATATTTACAAGTCAATTTAAAGGAATGCTTACTTGCTCATATTTTATACATGTAAATGCGATAAGACAACCAACTGAGAGTCGGAAACCATGTACAGAGGGTTCCGTGCCAATTTCTAAAACAGCAAAAAGCACGTTTGTTGTACTGTGTATACCTAAAATAAAATAAATTTATTTAATTTTTTAGAATTCGTTGTTAGAGCGGTAACAACAATACACAATCCGATCTGGCAGTGGACAGACGGACCTGGCAGTTTTAGTGATAAGGTCCTGTAATCATTTCTTAGGTTACACACTATAATAAACTACTTTAAGAGATTTTATCGCGGTTAAGTAATTTAACATAATCCCAACGTTTCAGAAGCTTTTCACATACACACGGGTGGACCGAGATGACAAATGTCCTGATGTCAAGTTATTAAAAGTACCAGAAGAGTTTATATAATTAATTAGTTGTTCCGATTAACGCAGAAAGAGCTTATTGTATCATGCAGCTGTGAGGTGTTATGTTTGGATTTTGATTTGATTATGATTATAGCTGGGTCCCACGCAGCCATCTTTTTTATTGAAATTTGGATGTCTTTTAACTACAATAGCCTCATGGATCATCCTAGGATGGAATCTGTGTTCTTTCGCTAGGATTTGTGCTTTGTCATAACTGATGTAACGACAGGGGCCAACCCCAGTGTGTTCACAGACTGCACATTTTTAACGCGACGGTGTTTAATGTCTGTTATATGTTCTTTGACGCGAGTTTTGATTGATCTTTTGGTTTGTCCCATACAATACATAAGGGAGACTACAGTCACAATCAAGTTTATATAATCCTGCATCTTGTAGGGGGATGTGGCATTTCACTTGTGGTAAAGATTAACTGATCTTTTTTGGCGGCTTAAAGTACATTTTTATTGAAGCTCGCTTGAGGATACTCGCTCGCGTACGGTAATAGGCGCTTAACGGTGGTGGTTTCACTCGGTCTCTGTGGAGCAGACGGGGCACCCGAAGTTGTTGTTTTTCGGCGTTCAGGTGTTGCTCACCACAGCTGCCTCGTGGTCTCTGAAACAAAGATTTACCCACCGCAGATAACTGAGTGGTGAGAATTGTCTGTGTGAGTGTGCTTCCTGTACTGTGTGGCTCAATTTGTTATAGGGATTGCGTATGATTAAAGCGTCCAAGAAAGCTCAAGAATTATTGGTCTCTGACTCCATTGTAAAGTGAATTTTGGAGTTCATACTGTTTAGATGGTTGAGGGTAAGGTTATTTCATCTTTAGGTAGAATTGTAAAAGTATCATCGACATACCTCTTGTAGAACATTGGTGTTATTGGTGAGTAGCGGTAAAGCTTCTGTAACGTCGGGATCGTAAAATACATAATAAACCGCGGTAAAATCCGATAAAATAGTTTTATTATAATAAGGTCCCGTTTAATCCTCTGGGTCCGTACCCAGTAGGACATAATCCTAATAAAAACGGAGTTGTAACGCTGCCAACTTCTTGACTTCGCACTGCTAATAGAAATGTAGAACACTTTATTGGTCCGCGTCAACGATCGAACCCTACAACCACTAGATCACGTGCGATTCAAGTACTATTGCTATTAATGTTCAGGTACCATATATTTACAACTACCTAATTATATTACTTATGTCATCGATACCTAATTATAGCGCATATCTTGTTATATATCTCTTGTTTATTCTTTACTGCGTACGGTATTAGTTGATCGTTGAGAAATATTGCATGGTAATGCGTTAATTGTGCTGAATATGTTAGATTCCAAACTAGAATTACTTAAATGATTCCATATTTAAATTCAGATCAATGACCTGATGGCTGACAGATATTCTCAGTCAGGTACTTTCGCTGTTGATGGTCTCTAAGAAATCTTAACATGAGATAAGAGCAAGGGTAAAAAATAGCCAATACATTACCTTATTGTGTTTATATTTATACAGAAACGGTTACGTTTACATTAAATGTTTTGCCACCTTTAGGTATGTCCTTGTAAATCTCTTCAGCTAAGTTTATTGTGGGATAGCTTTAGATCTCGTGGTGAGATATTTTAACGCCGGGAGTTCTGTGGATATTTCGGCACTAACGCCGAACGTGACGAATCAATACAGATTGTCCCAGATACGTCGACACAACACTATAACTATCAGCACTTTTTCGCTGGGAAGTCCAGAGTACGCTCCTGTGTAATCTCTGGAATTGCGGGTGTTTCTGAGCGTCGGGAGTCATCTGCTGAAAGATAATTTTGCTGGTTCGACATGCAATAAGAAAACAAGGGTCAGCTTGGTGGTTGATTGAATGCTTCCATTGGTTCCTTATTGCTCAAGAAACAAAAAAAAACAAATATTGTATAGGATAAACGAGCAAGTGGAACTATTTGGTGCCGACGCCTATTAATATCCACACAGTTAATGGTTATGCATATGGTGGTGGTATCATGTCAACGAGACCTCCCGGTCGTGCGGACTTAAACGACGGCTCGTACCTAAAAGCACGTACGAAGCAACAAATACCAGGAAATCAGACGCTCATAGGAGGTGGGCGCGGGGTGAATGATATGGCTGGCCGCCGGCCAAACGCAACAAGTGCGGGTTCAACGCCTGCCAAGTTCAAGTGCAGTGTCATGTTATATCTGACCCATTTATTGACGACCGGCTTTTTGAAGTGAAACGGAAAGTTCGATAGTTTTCACTTGCAAACTTGATAATTTCTAGTTGTTAACTTATATGCGAAACTCTAACTTGTAAAGTAGTTCTAACATGTATAAAATTCCCATTTAATCGTTATTCACGCGAAATTCGACGCAATAGATATGGTTTTGGGTTACAAGCAGCTGGAGCTCTTTGACGTATGTGTAAATAATACAAAATGTTTGTTATTCGAAGTAATAAGAATCGTTTTTTGAACGAAAACATTTCAATTTATCGACAGCTCTTAGCAGCCCTGAAAGAGAGCGGTCAAATAAAATCGGTTTGTCTTTTTGTCAACTTTGTAGATTTTTAATTATCTCAGAGTCAATTTCATTTTTTCGCAACAGGTGGTAATAAAGTTGCCACGCTGGTTGACTTCAGTTTTATAAAAGGTGACATCGCGTTTCGTGCGGTTCGTGAGTAGTCGGTGGCCCATTGGGGGAAAGGGGGGGGGGGCAGCGCATTGGCATTTTAACTATGTGGATGTGAATGCGCCGGCATGCCTTTATTGTTCACTGTTCACACACACCGCGCAGTTTCACCCGCGTAACTCCGGTCCTATAAGCCGTTATGGAGTCCAACAACCTCTTCAGCTTTATATTACTAGTATAGGTGCGCGTGCCCGTCGTGGTGTCATGAGGCAACCCACCGACGTACCCACTGATGTCTGATTGTGTGAAGTTATTGGCTTCACCTACCTGTATATACGGGTCAACCTATGACATTAAAGACAATTAATAGTATTGCTTAGATCTTATCTTTTTACTACGAAATTTTGTAATCTTGTAATTTGCCAATCGATGCTCTTTTTAAAATTGGCACCGTGAAACTAAAAAAAAAAAACAGTCGACATGGCCAAGTAGCTTTGGGCATTATTGTTGAAGTATTGAAGTCGTTTTTCAAATGCGATCTTTGCGCCTGATTGCACTTATCGCACGCCCATATACTCGTCTGCGGGCGCTCGCTAGTTTAGTGCGCGTAGTTAGCATATTACGACATTGATACAATCACCGAATATCGTAATCGAAGTTATATCGAGTGAGAGGGTGAGTAATTACCCTCAGCGTTCTTCTATCGTCCGTTGAATATCTTGACTTAATTTTCATATGTTGTGAGTTTTAATAACATAACCTATACTTCATTTGGCGCGTTAGGGAAAAATGTATAAAGTAAATATTTTAGTTTTTCTATTGTTAGGCGAAAAAGATTCTATTGATAGAATGTATACCATTCTATCACGTGTACTTAAGTACACACACACACACACACACACACACACACACACACACGCACGCACGCAGGCAGGCACGCACGCACGCACGCACGCACGCTCGCACGCACGCACGCACGCACGCACGCACACACACACACACACACACACACACACACACACACACACACACTTTTCTTATTCCGTAAAATAGTATAATTTTACTCAAATTATATATGCGAAATTTTGTTATGTATATTTATTGTCCTTTCACAACAAAACTACTGAAGTAATGCAGTTGAAATATGGTACAGGTAAAATAAAATACTTACTGAGGTCTTTTGTTATAGTATAGGGGACAAATGAGCAATTGGGGCCCTTCTACAACCATAAAAAAATTACACTCAGGCGGTATTCGAAGGCGGAACATTAACTTATGATTATGGTCGAATTTCGACATCTGGACGAACACTGGTTACAATAAAACTATTTTAATGGATTGTGTCACGTTTTAAGTTAATCAACAAGCCCGTCATTGGTATCCTATCACATATTTTTCACAACGGGGAAACCGCATAACACAGCTCGTCACCCATAAAGCAAAGAGATGTTATTGTTTATTCCTACCGTAGAGCACTTGACATAAATGTCTATGATTCGCACATTCGTTTGTCTTCGAAAAAACTAGAAAGATTTTAATAAATTAATGTAGTGATTAAATTTCATATATAAAGTTTGTTATCAGGAACAGTCCGCAAGTACCTTACTGCATACTGATACCGATGGGTCGTCACTGCCATTTATTTTTCATATATTTCCGAGACTATTATTTACAAGTTCAACTTTAGAAAAACAAATGAAAATGAAATATGTAGCGATGTTAATACACCGACGCGATCCACCGGCGTGTGCGCATGTGAGCGAATTGCGAGTCGCCTCACATCAGGTGCTAATGTGGCTGCGAGCCAACTGATGACAGATGCTTGCCATGTACGAGATGCGCCTGATGTTAGCAGGATAACGTCACCGCCGGTACACTTTACTGTAATCTGATAACTACGTTTGAAGTGCTTACGCCCACGCACAATGGATAAAATATGAGTAGTAAAATCCTGTGAAACAGTAACGTTGAGCATAATGATTTATGGCGCTAACGTTACTTACGTCCCCTGTCCACTTTTCCTTCTGGAATCTTGTTCGTTTTTAAGATGTAAACTCCAGTCGCGTGTCGGAGGTGACGCACAGTTTTATTTCATAACCGACTAGCGATCTGATCGACTTCACCCGTAAATAAAAGGCATATTATGCAGTAAAAACTTCCTCGGGAAACGCCCTATTCAAATCCTGGTTTGTCGCCAATGAAATGAAAAAGGGAAAAGTAGTTGACAACGTCGTGATTTATCTGCCAAGTCCGTTCCGACATTCGCCTGATTGAACAAACAACTCACATTCACAACATTAGGGTAATGAGCTGCGAAGTGTGATCAGTATGGGCCAGTGGCCTTGACTATTCAATTCCTAAAATGATTGTAGTTCCATCCCGTTTTGTTGACCCGAGCAGACAGGGACAGAAGTCGCTAGGGGTGGCACTTGTTGCGTTCGCCTTGACATCTAATGTAGGTCAGTAGGGAGACCTGTTGCTATCGACAATGTAACAGAGACGCAGATGCTGCGAGGGAGATAAAATACGTTACAATGAAACTTTGAATTACGATGTTCCACATTCGAATTGTACTTGTGTTTTATATTTTTTTAATGATTACAATTAGAGGCAGCGTCTTACGCGTAAATACAGTGGACACATACCTTCACACGATTACAGTTTTAGCGTTAATTTATTATCTCTTAAGAAATAGTACAAAGGCTGCGTTGCAGTCTATTTCAGCTGTAGTGACTCAGTTGAGATAGCCGTGACGTAGCGGCTACGGGGCACCTTTAATATTTGCGTTACTGTTGGTGTCGCCATGCAGTCGCGGTGCAGCATCGGTTCAGTTGCAAATAATCCACCTTTAATACTTGCGCTGTTGCAGGTGTCGCGACAAGACGCAAATGGTCCGCCTTTAACATTTGCGCTGCAGCTAGTGTCGCGATGCAGTTGCGGTGCCACATCGATGCAGTCACTAATGGTCCACCTTTAATACCTCTGTTGCTGTTGGTGTCGCGATGCAGCCGCGGTGCAGCATCGATGCGGTCATTAATGATCCATCTATAACACTTGCGCTGTCGCTGGTGTCGCGGTGCGCGTTTGGATTGATGCAAGTCGCAGCGTGTATAGGGCTTAAGGTCCGTTTACACAGAGAACGGTGGAAACATAGACACGCTCTTACCAGTTCCCCCAGGCATGATCCTCTCCATGAGCCAACCTTTCACGTCAGCGCCGAGGCCGTTTCTGCTATCGCGCGCTAGCTACCCAGACGTCAGAGTCGGGGGAGGTAGGACCTCTCGTTACCTGTGGCCACGATAATATTAGTTAAATTAGCTGTTAAAACACCCTCCTATCGGTATGAATCTCCCCCATCTGCGGGAGGGAGGGGGGTGAATCTCTCTTTCGACCCTAAACCTAGTCTCTAGAGCCCTCAGCAATCCCATGAGACAGTATTGGGCTTGTCTTCGCTGCCACAACATAAGTTCAGGTCCGAGAAAAAGTATCTTAACAATTGTACACACAAAACTCTGCTGTCTCCTGGTCCTATCCCAAGATACAGCGCGACCAGGACATCTGCCTCAGTCGACAGCCGGGAGCCGGCTCCACGATCAAATTCCAGCGCCGACACGTGAGCTGCGACATCTAAATTGGAATATTTATACGATATGCGATCTCATCTTGTGTCAGCATATAAATGTGCCGGTATGGCATCAGCATATTTCTGTTATTGCACAGATATTGGAGCTCCTCAGAAGCGTCTACGTCGTACCGCTACCCGCTAGTTCCTGGACATACACACCACAATTCTAACCTTACATTAAACTGAAAAAGAAAATTCGACTGTTTCGTAAAAGTTGCTTTTATTATATTTTATTATATATATTAATATATGTTATTGATGTTGGTTGATGTCAAATCTAATGATTGTCATTACATTAGATTTGATAAAGCACAAATCCTAGCGAATGAACACCGGGTCCGTTCAGTTTTCTAAAGCGTGTATTTTTCATCCTTTAGCGTCATATGTTAGAACTTCATCTATTTCTTTTTGTTATTATTTGAGTTACCTCCCACCCCCGTGCCGGGGTGGGGTTTCGCCCTAAACAAGAGAAGTTATACATATCATATGGGGCTGATATACAAATCGCTTCATTCCTTTTGTAGAGGTGGACTCACGTTAAAGAACAGTGGGAGATAAATGGCCATTACTACACAACGACGTTAGCGTACTCGTTGCACTCGTGCGCTAATTAGGCGCTGTGCACTAATGGGCCATTTAACTACTTTGTATCGTAAAATACTGTGAACCAGTCGGGTTTAATGTTAGGTTACTGTTAATCGAGCTTAACATTGTAAAGGGGTTTCGCTTAAAAGTACAAAAGTATTATTTTTAATTATCTTAATGGCGTTTAGTTATACAAACATGATGAATCTAAAGTGTTTCCATTTCATTCTTTGTTCCCATTTAAATGAATAAACTAATTAAAAGAATAGCCAAAATAAAACAAAAGGTTCGTTGGCTGCACTGAGAAATAAAGATGGTTGACCAACAATGACTTTGATAAGCGGCTCACTTTGGACAAGATTTTATGTTTGCATTGTTAAAAGAAATTAAGAATTTTTCGGGTCTCTGAGCACTTACTACCGTAATAAAAAAATAAACACTAATGACTTTCGGATCCGACCCGGAAAACGAATCAAGGACTACATTAGCTGCGTCTGCATATTATTAATACCAAACTGATTTAAAAGCAACTGACACATTCTTGAACTTTGAAACTAGTGATCGGATTTGCGCTAGAATTTAATTCATGTATAGCTTGTTTCGTCACCATTAATACCACTCTCCGTTCACAGGTCTTCATCGAGAAACAGTGCGGCAGCAGACCATGTAGTGGAACCTCTTACAAGAGCTACAATAATACACCATGGCCGACGCTGAGGAAGTATGCGATGATGTCGGATACGACTACTCGAAGATACCCGACATAGTAGCCGACGACATGAACGAGTCGGGCTACCAGGAGGGCTCCGAGCAGAGCTTCGGGGAGAGGAGGGACTCCAAGGAGGGTTTCGACGAGGATTCCAAGGTTTTCGAGGAGGATACCAAGGAGGGTTTCGGCGGGGAGGGGGATTCCGACAGCGGGGTGGATGGCGTAAGTAGCGGCTGCAGCACGGCCGACGACTGCCCCGTGGTGTCCATCAATGACGTGGTCGCGTACTACGACATCCGGCCCCGCCGGAGGCACGCGCCGCAACTCAACTTCTACCACGTGGACATCGAGAGGATGGCGATGGACGCTATTGCTCAGGTAAGCGTCTTGTGTATACTTCACTAGCGGACCCTTTAACATTGGGACAGCAGAACAGCAGCCCCACCTACCGGGTCAAGTTATGTTTTCAAATCGACAAGGGATCCATTGAAACATACTCACAAAGTACCGACAGCTTCGGTTCGACGTTTGAAAAAGCCATTTTTTGACGACACGGAATTTATTCAGTTATACCGAGCCTTGATAAGATTGCAATGTTTTATAAATTTTCTAATATAGTGAAAAATGGTGGAATCCTTTTTTAAAAGAAGAACGATAAAGACAGGCAGAAACGGAGAACGACTATGTCTTACAGGCACCGGCAGAACAGCAGTAAAACCAGAGTGAGGTGACGAATTGATGATTTGTATATTTTTTATAATTCCTAATTGCCAAAGATACAAGAAGTATCTAATACAAAAAAAATATCTTTCGTTTTCAATGCAGATTTTGTATGACGTGCTATAATGAATGAATGAATTAAGTGTTCTTTATTGTTCACGTTACGAAAACATTTTACAAACAATACAGAGAAGCAATAAAATACATTAAATGCACAGAAAGTCGGCCTTGTTAATAAACAGTAGTTTCTTCCAGGCAACAATAGCTGGAGGAAAACGCTTGGTATGTTAACAGCAGGTAGTACACAAACGGACGACAGGTATAATAACTAGTACATGCATATAAAAAATAAACAGTAAGCATTATGGTCGATGATGTAGCGCTGGAACAAGTGAATCAATTTGTATATCTTGGTTGTGTGTTTAGCAGGGATGGAAGGTACACCGCAGATGTTGAAAGAAGAGTGTGTGCAGGGAACAGAGTGAATGGAACGTTAGGGAAATTGCTTTAAAGCACGGTTTTAAGCCAGGGTGCCCGTCTTGCCCTGCATACATTACGTGCTACTCCCAACGTTACTGCATGGAAGTGAGAGTTGGGTATGTCAGAAAAGGCATGAAAGTAGAATTAACGCTGTCGAGATGAGGTCGTTGCGAAAAATATGTGGCGTAACCCTTGCCGACTGCGTTCGTAATAAAGAAGTGAGAGAGATATTAAGAATGAATGAAAGTATCGGTGCTAAAATGAGAAAGGGTTCGGACATGTAAAAAGAATGATGGATGTAAGGTTAACGAAACAGATGTACAATGCGAATGTGGAAGGATGTAGGTACCGGGTAGGACCTAGACTAACATAGCATGATCAAATTGGTCAGGCACTCTCCGAAGGTGGTGTTCGGAGTCTTAGCAACCGGCGTGTTTGTATGAAGAGAGTTATGAAAGTGGAGGAGCCTAGGCAGGTATGTAAAGATCGTGACACGTGGCGCGCAGTTCTCTCTGCCTACTCCGTTAGGGAACTGGCGTGACGATGTGTTGTTGTAATAATATCTGTGGACTTATCACAGCACGTTAGCCTAATCCTGTGGTAAGTACCGTAAGGACTTGTGTTACGGTGCGGGCGGAAATATAATTAATATTCTTAAACATTTAAGAAATTTTATATATTTAAGGTTTTTACAATATAAATAGGTATAATACATGTATAGACATCCATGTCCCAGGCGGATTTCGGACCCACGACCTCAGGCGTAAATTTTATTCTGCTATTATTTTGTTGTATAAGTAAAACAATTATGTATATTTCACACCTATGTAAATTATAGGTCACGCTATTTTTATGCCCCATCGATTTGGCCTCCTCTACATTTGCTATTAATTTACAACTAATTACTATGTCGATGTTGTACACTATATCCTCATGTTATAATATGTCGATACGGACGCGGGAGAGAAAGGCCTCGTGCGCAGGTTAAACATAACATTTTGTAACTGAGTTCTACTTGCGCAACTTGTTCTAATAACTGTACTGCACTCAAATGTGATGGCTAACTTTGATTCGGCGATTGCGCAATGATGTTACTTATGTAACTAAACCGCAATAAAACTTTATTGAATTTAACAAATCGCACAATCTGTTTGTGCAATGAAAAGGTCGTGAGCGATTGGAATTAGATTGTATATTGCATTCTTCAGTTGTCGCGAACAGCCGAGAGGCACGCAGACAGGAGAATTGGCCCGGCACGACCGGAGAGGCTACTGAGTTTCGTATATACACGGCTCATTTGAAAGGACGAGTAAAGGACGACAACGCGTCTTGATTACAATTGTGCGGATGTTTATGGGAGACTCAGCATTTATCAAAAGGCTCTGATTTCTCAATTGCCTCCGTACACTAGAAATAAAAGACATGATCCAGGATATCGGACACTTCCGTCTTTACAAGGATTATATCATTTAGTTAAAGGTAAACATTTTATGACATGTTACGGTCTGCTCTAAAACCCCAGACTCCTCGTTATTCGGCTGTAAGAACAAGCTGAGTGTTCAATGTCTCCGCCAGATGGCGCCATTAACTACGCCATCGAAACGCCACCTGCTAATCTCATAATCAGGGAGATAGGACATGGCCAACTTGAAGATTAACTCTAAGAGAGCGAGTGGTAATGCTCGTGTTATTTAGCCGGGAGGCATATTCGTAATATCTGATTTAACACGACACTAAAAGGGCCGGCACAAACACATCGCAATATAAAATAGGCAACGAATTACAAATTCGCGGATATTAGTCTACTCGTAATTAAATAAATATTGAACGGAATGTCCGTAGTGTTGTGTGTAGAGGCCATCTTCATAGAGCCTATATTTGATAGATAAATAGCAATAAGCCGAACAAAGGTAAATCAATTAGCCAAGTCATAATGAAGATCAGAAAATATTTATTATTATCGTGTTAGATAATAAAATAATTAATTATACCCAGATAATTGGTTCCGTCATATCTAATGGGCACATTATATTAATTAATGACAAGTTAATGTGTCAAGACAAATACGATAATGATATCATATGGGTACTTCCCTCGACTTTCACCAGCTTTAAGACTTATATTTTAGTGGTCTTTTTTATAGTATAGGGGGACAAACGAGCAATCGGAGCCTTTCAACGACTACCGACGTCCATGAACATCAGCGTAATGATGCCAATGCGTTGCCCTCCTTTTCACCTCCCCTAAATGGGCTACTAACAATCCGCACGAAACGCGACACCGGAGGTGTCACTTTACGGCGGTATAAAGTGAGCGAGCAAGACCTCCCCGGTCGTGGCGGCCCAATTCCGTAGCATAGGATATAGTGTCACGCCAATGGCTCTCCTATGCTGCATGGTGCTACCTCTACAAAACGTCACGTAGATACGTCATCTCTGTTTCCTTGACGATTGGGCATAGAGTAGCATATACAGCATAGTCCTGGTGACAGTATGATCCGTCCTGTCCTACTGACATTATTAATGCGAAACTTTGTGTGCATGTTTGTTATGCTTCCACCCAAAGAGGTCCTAAAGGATGCAGGTGAAATTTGTGGCATAGGCCAGGTGTTGATTAACATCTGGTACAACATAGAAATACTTTTTAGTACAAAAGTTCCTTTCTAACAGGTTTATATGCGGGTAAAGTAGGGACACACGGTCGTGAAGGTGTGGTGTGGTCTCTTAAATTCAGTAACTGTATTTTAGTAAGGTGCCATGCTGCATTGCTGCGAAATTGTGCCGGCACGACCGGGGAATGACAAGTTTGGTGTCGCGTCTTGTGCGGTTTGTTAGTAGCCTGTGGCCCGTTGGGAGGGGAGCAGAAGGCAAAAAAAATGTATCGGCATAATTATTATGCAGATGTTCATGGCGCCATGGGCGTCGGTTGTCGTAGAAAGGCTCCGACTGCTCGTTTGTCCGCCGGTACTATAAAATAAACTTCTACACTCAGTTACGTAACAACGTCAAAATGCCACGGGTCCCCGTTTGTATATTGTGTTTCTTTATTCCTGGGAGGGAGGAGAGAAAGGCCCATCCGATGAACTGCCAGTTGACGCGCCTGCACTTGTTTCGGTTAGGTTTAGGCACCTAACTGTCTGTTAGGACTATACCAGAAACTAGTTCAGTGACAAACTTCCGCTATGGTAATATCAAATCGAGATTTTATAATAAAGTAACATGATCCCGCGGTTTTCCTCGCGTCGCTCCTACTAGTCCTAGCGCCGTGGTGTACTTAGGTATAGCCTGGAGCATGCCTCGATAAACGGACTACTCAACCACAATTTTTGTTCAATTCGGAGCAGCGGTTTCTAAGGTTAGCGTTTGAAACACACTCTTCAGCCTTATGTTATTAGTCTATGCCAAAACTAAACACATGTGACGTATGTATAGGTGGCCATATTATTCGATTTGCCCAACAAAAAGTAAAAAATAAGAGGTTTCGCGGCGAAACCTGTTCAGTCGCTGTTTAATTGGCATATACATCCATTCCAATTAGTTTTTGTGTGTTAAACAATTTTGTACGTTAAATTTAGCAACAAGGAGAATTTTACAATTTTAACTATATATAAAGTGGGTATAAATTAATTTAATCTGTTATTGAGATGTCAAAATTTTTTTAAACAAGCAGACAACCCACCTGATAGGAAGTCTTTATAGGTGTTCATATTAGTGGCATACTGTTAAGTTCGCAAGCTGGCAAAATGGCAGGGGGTCCCGGCTAGTAGGAGGCCAACAACATCTTCAAATTCATCGGTTCAGCTTCTTCATGCTCCGAGAGAAAGGGCCCCATCAAAATGAATTTGCCAGCACCGGCAGGTGTAGTTACGCCGCTGGTTCATATTTACACTTTACGCCATGCTAAGGAAAGACAATGATTTTAGACGCTATAGTATATTAACATATAGGCTATACCTTTGCGCTTGGGAAAAATTACTACCTGGTTATGGCCGCGGAGAGCCGCTGGAAGCAAGTGGCTCGTGACCGCGACCTCTGGCGCTCTATGTGGGAGGCCTACGTCCAGCAGTGGACGTCGTCCGGCTGATGATGATAAGGATATGATCATACCATATCAGTATGGAAATAGGATGTGCGATGGTAGCACAAAACACTGGGCTGGGTTTTTTACTCAATTTGAAAATAACGTACTAAGAGCTTTTGTATGGTAAAGTATTTTTAATATGTAATGTCAGGTAAAATTTTTTGAAGGTACCACACCACGGGAACAACAACAACTCCTCTCCCAGGTATTGTTGCTATAAAATGCTATTGTAATATCGTCAGTGATTTTGTTTTGCCGGTTCTTCTTAGGTCAGGACTAGAATTGGGCCGGCAGTAGGGGACGTTAAAAAAGAGATTAGTAAAATCTTTGGAAATCATGAAAATACTTGGAATCAAATATTTTCATTTTGACTCTGTATTTCAGACCTTTATTTCATCATTCATTCACTTTTCGTATTTCACCTCATCGGAGGAATCTGTGTGAAAGTGTGCACTTGTGCTCTGGAATATACTTTTCTTACAAATGATGTGATTAGTTATTCAAACTGGATTACTTATTTTATCACAGAAGAGCATGACACAGCGCGGGCAGACGTTCGCTGCCTTGCCGTGCCGTGTCATGCAGCTTTTACGTGCTCAGGATAAATTGATAAAAAAAAACTTTGCTGTGTTATATAAGAGTGCATTCGTAACGGTTACCGAATAACAAACAGATATGCTAATCTAGTAGCAACAAATGCCAACTTACTTTTACATAACGGTCACTAGTCTAGCCTTCTAATTCTAGGTTTTTGTAATGTTATCACCATTTTTGGAATTAGATACTACGATTTGTCATAAAATCTCTTTGGTGACTGCTGTTAAAAAATGAATTGGATTTCGGAAAATTATTGCGTGGACGGTTTATTAGAAACTGAATCATTAAAAAAACTGCACTCAAAAAATCGTAAAAGTTAATTCCAAGTTCAAACAAATATTAATGTTATTATTTACAACGAAGTAATTTGTTCGGAATTAAAAAATTTAATAGGGAACAGTGCAGTAGCTAAAAATATACAATTTATCACCAAGTGTGACAGTAGAGATACGAATCTTTTACAAGGTCAAATGTGGATTTAAACTCTAATGCCTCTTAATTACCAACCGCGCATGACAAAGGGCGTCACATCACATCACGAGCACACAATTATAATGTTTACGGAGTACAAGTAGAGGCTATTTTTGTGTAAAAGTTAAACGGTGTTATTACATTCATTGTAATGCACGCGAAGCCTTACTGTCGTCTATATGCGTGTAAAATCGATAATGTGTTGGCGGATATATCGTGCTCAAGGGCGTACGGCGATGTCTGGGCTGACAAATGCCACTTGAGTATCTAAACTAGCAATGAGACGTAGCAACCCCTGCTCTGTCTCACGATAGATAGTCACGGCGACTACTTCTTCACAACTACATTTTCATAGTCACGGCGAACTTGTTGGCTTAATATTTTGAAAAGGCGCGCGGCGCGGCGGCGGCGTGTCATGCTAGGTACCACTACAAATTAGAAATTAGCTATTACTCAAAAGACAGAGTACGAAAAACACGTATCTGTGTACGTAATAGTGTTGGTACAGAAATAAAATTCGTCGAGCCTTGCACACTGCAGCGGAGAATCTGCGCAGAGAAGGTAATGAGCACAGTTACAGATAATCAGCTGAAAGGACACTTCATTATAAATAAACTACTTTTAGAAGTTCCTTATACTTCAAAGTTTTATAAGCACGCGGTGTTTGCAGGTACTTTTATTCTGCAAAAGCTTTTGGATTATTTTGGCAAGTACATGAAGAGTAATAACAATATCTAGACATATTGCTGTCTTAAGTTTAAAGGGATGTTACGCCGGCAAACCACCAGTGACCCTGGTTACTGTTAAACGTTGGGCTAATTAAATAATTAAATAAATCGCGATAAAATCAGTAAAAGTAATTTTATTGTAATTTATACAAAACAAAGTCCCCAAAGCTGTATCTGTATGTGATTGTACTGCGAACGTTTTTAGTGTTTAATTTGTAAGGACCAGTGTTATTCAAGGTATAGACTATACTGTACTAGGTGTCAGCACATACTGTACTTCGTGTCAGCACATATACTATACTAGGTGTCAGCACATATACTGTACTAGGTGTCAGCACATATACTGTACTAGGTGTCAGTACATAATGTACTAGGTGTCAGCACATATACTGTACTAGGTGTCAGCACATATACTGTACTAGGTGTCAGCACATATACTGTACTAGGTGTCAGCATATATACTGTACTAGGTGTCAGCACACATACTGTACTCGGTGTCAGCACATCTACTGTACTAGGTGTCAGCACATCTACTGTACTAGGTGTCAGCACATACTGTACTTCGTGTCAGCACATATACTATACTAGGTGTCAGCACATATACTGTACTAGGTGTCAGCACATATACTGTACTAGGTGTCAGTACATAATGTACTAGGTGTCAGCACATATACTGTACTAGGTGTCAGCACATATACTGTACTAGGTGTCAGCACATATACTGTACTAGGTGTCAGCATATATACTGTACTAGGTGTCAGCACATATACTGTACTCGGTGTCAGCACATCTACTGTACTAGGTGTCAGCACATCTACTGTACTAGGTGTCAGCACATATACTGTACTAGGCGTCAGCACATATACTGTACTAGGTGACAGCACATATCCCCGTCATGGTTCAAGCCTTGTCGTGGCGGTGGGGCCTAGTAGCCTGGGGTGAAACCAGGCGAAGCCAATTGAACCGAGGGGGATCTGTGCACCGCTCTTATAAGAAGAAGGGGCTTAAAGATCAGGAGGACGGATCGCTCTCGGTACCCCTCTTATAAGAAAAGGTGACCTAAGAGCAACAGGAGGTGGCACATTTGCGCACCGGGCAAGGGGCGAGGATGGGAACCTCACCCCATTACACTGTCCCAAAGTCGGTGGGGTTGTCCTGTAGTGCTGGGCAACCCCATCTGTGGAGGTAGAGTTGGTCCCTTAGGGGGCTGACTAGCCGTCGAGGTGCCCTGTTCCGGGGCACCTCACCAAGGGCGGCACTGATGGCACTCGCGGTCGTTTTTATGGGTATTCGGCACTATCATGTGTCGTGAGTCCAACACACCACTAGACCGTAGATGCGTTTCCCGCGTCAACAAAAAAAAAAAAGTACATTATGTCGACTTATTTGGAACACTCCATATGAAACGATTTAAACAAATGTATATGAGGAGAGAAATCAAACAAAAACCGCTTAAAATGGATCATGTAACGTGCTTTATAATTTAAGTTTCTCAAATTTAAAGAAAATAAAAATATATTGCAGCTAAATCTTAAAGTACGTACAAGAGGTGTAGGAGAAATGTTTCAAGTTCAAGTGTGCACTGTGGAGGACGCCGCGTGCGGCACACGTGTGGCGCGTAATCGAATTACGAGTACAGACGCCGCGTGCGGCACACGTGTAGCGCGTAATCGAATTACGAGTACAGACGCCGCGCCGCTCACAAACAAATTATAATTTAGTATTCACTAGCAAATAAGCAAGGGAGCCTTCTTTATATCACACAACCTAGTGTTCATTAAATATTACTTGGCGGAGCGTGATTGAGGAAGCTCGTGGTTATACGCCGAATAACCCGAGCGGCCCCGTTTGCAGTGTACAATTAGTTTATATTTTTTTACATACACTGCAAGCATTAGGTGATGTACTTTAAATAATATTTGTTGGTTATTTATTATTAAATTACTTAATCATCGAAAATCCCCTGAAAATGTAAGAAGTCGGAGATTTACATTGTCTTTATTTCTTTGAATAAAAGAAAGTAAACACGCGCTTACTCTATTAATGTTTTTTTAATAGATCACGATACCCTCAGGAAAATGGAAAAATGTTCACTATTTAAGGTTTTTTTTATAGATTAGGGCAAACGAGAAATCGGAGCCTTTTTACGACTACTGGCACGCACGAATATCCACATAATAACTATGCCGATGCTTTGCCCTCCTTCCGCCCCCATTGAGTCACCGGCTACTCACAAACAGCACGGAACGCGATTTTATCCATTTTTTTATTTGAACAAATGAAAAACAAAAGAAAAATTTGCGTAACACGTGGAAACGTTTACTTTTATTTTCGCCACTACCCACGAAAACCACCGCCAGTAGTAGCTTCAGTGTCGCCTTCGATGTGGTGCCCCGGAACTATAAATCACCAGGCCCCTGAGGGAACCTATTCCTAGACAGTGCCACGTGGGAGATCCCTCTCCTGGACCTTGCCACGTGCACAACAGCATCTCCTCCTCCTGTTCTTTACAAAGTACACAGTAGTACAGTAGTACAAAGAGCAGCCCCCTCTGCTCAATTAGCTGTGCCCGAAGTGTGTGGGTTCACCCCAGCCCATTTGCCACGACAAGGCTTGACCCACGACATAACCATATTTGAGCAAGTAAAATTCTTCTTTTCTTTCACAAAGAGGTAACAGTCATTTAAATTCACTGCTAGTGAGATGCGCCGCATGCTCGGTCATCAGCCCCTAATATTATTTTTATTTTAGCTTTTACAAGACAAAGCTAAGAATTTCTAGGGTTCCGTACCTCAAAAGTAAAAACAGAACCTTTATAGAATTACTTTTTTGTCAGTATGTCAGTTCGTCTGTCAAGTGAACCTAAAGGGTAGTTCTCCGGGACAGGTCATGGCCTAGACCCATAAGATTTTGCAAGAGCTGAGTTAATGCAATGTTACCTATATCGTGAGGGTGAAATGGAGAATATTATAATTTATAGCGATCTCATGTCACTGACAAAACATACGTCACAGTTTGTCTGCACATCTGGTCCATGTCATCTGCAACTGTTCAATATGTCAAATTCCTCCAGTCTCGTAATTCTTTAAAGAATAGGAGGGATTTATCTCTTTACTTACCTACATAGATTCGTTAGTTCGTATGATCGTGCATCGTTTCACAAGAAAAACTAGTGAATATACAAAAAAGCGAAAAATAAGTTTATCAACTTTAAGAACCTATCGTGGTACTCCCGACCGACTAGTATTTAACCGGTGTTTTTTTTAACACTGAACACAGCGTGCTTTTGTGTTTTAAGAGGAAAGCGTTTGACGCCGCTCGGCTGCCGATTGGATCCAGAGGAGGATTCTTTCTTACTTAAACGTCTTGGAAATATTCCGTCACCTGTCGTAACGATGAAGGTACGATTCTGTTTGCTTGATATTAAAAGAAACGAGATCGCATAATACGAATGTGAAAGCCTATTCGTAGTATATTTGAACGGATCCTCGGCCATTACATATAACATTATATCTAACTTGACAAGCGTCTTCTCGGTGACTACCGCTACTACACATAAAATACACATTATGTACAGTAGTTTAATAGGGATGTGAGTAGCAGGGTATCGGTCCTCTTGGCGTTCATTGAAAGAGGCCTGTGTCCAGCAGTGGACTGATACGGGCATCAGCCCTTATCGGTCCACTATCAAGTGATGATGATGACAGTTAGTTTTGTGCTAAGAGTATAATTGTAACAATATAATTGTAACAATATAATTGTAACAATATAATTGTAACAATATAATTGTAACATTGATAGTTTCCTTATCCTGCCAGCACATGATCATCAAATCATCATAAAATTGTAATCATCGAATGACACAATTTCATTTCATAGCAGCAAATGCTTGGACTGGATGTTATTATGTATATTTTATATTCCGTATACAAAGGGTAAATGAAAAATATTATATAACAACAAAAGACCCGACTGCTCACTGAGAATAACAAATGAAGTTTCATTTCACACTCGGGACAAAATTTATAAAATCTTGTCAAAAATTTACTTGACAAGTAATGGGGGTTCTGTTCTTTTATTTTCAATCAGCAGTCGGGTTTCTTGATATTATATAGCATTTTTTAAATTTGATGTTATTTAATTTCTGTTAAATCAAAAATACAAGTTATTAAAACTCTACAGTTTTTATCAAGAAAAAAAAAAACTACGAATTTGCACTCAAAATCTGCCATTTATTTTTTAACATACCTCTTGGCATCGTTATCAACTCGCAACTAACGATAACCAAAATGTGAAAATCTGTTAAGTAGTTGAGGCCTTAGGAGGGAACATAGAAATCTACATACATGCATACACATATATACAAACTGCGTCAGAACGCAGCCGGGTAAGAAACGGGACTCTGTTACTAAGACGCTGAGGTCCGTCTTGCCGTCTGTCTATCACCGGCCTATATCAATTTAACCGCAATAGCTAGTTAACCGAAATTTTCGCAGATGATGGAATTTTATTGCCGCTATAACAAAAAATAATAAAAAATTAGAAAAAAAAATGATTTGATGGAGCCCTCCTAATAAACTAGACGTTTTTCCCGGATTTTTATAGATAGTACGGAACCCTACGTGCGTAAGTACGACTCGCACTAGGCCAGTTTCTTCTCCTATAATGGGTTACCGGAAACGCACAAACAACATGAGACGCATCGGTGAGTGCGAGAAGCACCTCAGCTGGCCTGGCTGAAGTCGTTGTTTTCATCCTTGTTTGCGCTCTCACTAAATAGGAATCTTAGTAGTATATTCCCATCTGCGTCACTTAAGTTGCGTGTAAACGGTTCCGTAATACACAAAATAGTGGCCCTCATAAAAATGTGAACCCTCATATATCTATGCCTGCAGAGTTCTGGAATCCAGGAAAAAATGCTTTGTTCAGAAATGTAAAACATAAAGTAGGGGGGATCCAGAGCATAACATATACTTTATGAATATACTTTCAACATCAAACAATGGCTATATTAGTTGTATGACATTTAAAAATAATAAACATCGTAACAATTGAATATTGAAGTCACGGAAAGTGTGACTGAAGGCGAATTTAGGCCACAATGCGCTATGAAAAAAAAACACAATAGTTTTCCTCAATATCAGTATATAATATACATATGAATACATGTGGCCGTAATTCAGGACTCCTACATTACAGCTGAATCGTCTTTCATTTAGAAAAATAAGCAATTCCTATCGCGTGCAATGCATACAATAATAGGATCCCAGAAACCGTCCAAGAACTTACAATGAAGAACAACAACAACCACGTGCGTGTGCGTGCGTGTGTGCGCGTGTATGTATATGTGTTTGTGTGTGTGTGTGAGTTTGTATGGGAGTGTGTGTGTGTGTGTGTGTGTGTGTGTGTGTGTGTGTGTGTGTGTGTGTGTGTGTGTGTGTGTGTTTGTATGGGTGTGTGTCAGGTGTGACTTACGAAGTTTGCATAATATTGTCTGTGATGTGTGATCAAGTGAAGTAGTGAAGTGCATTGCGAGGGAGCACCCGTCAGTGGGCGAATCTGTGGCGTCGTGATCCTTCAATGAGATTTCCATTACAATACCAAGGCCACGAGCAGCTGTCGCGCGTGAGCTTTCCCTGTCGCCACGGATGGGTGATGGCATTCCCGGGTGCTTATAGCAATGATAATTTATTTTATTAACTTTCATAATATATTATCGGGTTGCACCTTCCTACCGGAGGGATGGAGCTCGGTGCCAATTCCGATCTCAAACCTTGTTCCAACCACCGAGGAGCCTCTTAGTCTCCGACGCTGTATTGGGCATCCACAGATAGAGAGTCTATTCTCAGGTCTTTGTATACATCACAGAACCCTACGTGACGTGACTTTCTTATGACACTTGAAAGGAAAACGGTTTGCTTAATGCCACATGGGCGTATAAAGTTATTACTGCTTCATCGTTTTTGTACGACACAATTAGATCATGAAGTGTTAATTATGACAATGTCATATACAATGTCCTCCAGTTTTTATACATCATCAATCCATCGTGCTATTATAATAATTTACAACCGATAAATCATCAATGAGACATCTAGAATAATGATTTACGTAAGAGGAATAAAAAAATTGATTGCATCTTGTTTTCCTGTTCATCAATTATTATATTTACCGGACATTTAGCATAGTCTGACTGCAACAATTATGCGGATGTTTATGGGCGTTGGTGGCCTAGCTGATATTAATAATCAAAAGGTTCTCCATGTAAGACATATGTTGTGTCGTCAGCAAATGTAGCTATAGGCTGTAAAGCACTCTGTACACCATCAACTTGGCTTGTCATACACGTTTGATCCGACCGATTGACCAGCCTAGGTTGTTTAGCCGCTAGCTTCTTCATCATGGTTTGCAATTGCTGACAATAGAAATCCACCATAATAGTCGGGCCAGATTTGAGAAAATTTTAACGAATAATACCGGCACTAGTTCACAAAATGCTTACTAGTAAATTTTTTGGGGTTAACTTTCGCTTGGGGATTCAGCTGGCCAATCAATTGCGCTGAGCACTTTCGATTATCGTAAATAATCCATTTTTCGTCACAGGTAGTGATTCCGTTTAAAATACCTTCTATATTGCGCCGGTTTAGTAATGTAACGCAGCAGTCCACACGCGTTTGCCGGTTTGCTTCTGTCAATTCGAGAGGTATCTTTCAAGTGAATTGAAACAGTTTTATCACTACCGTCGCAGCCTGCAACTAACTCGGACGTGGTTTGCGATGGATCCATTTCTCTCTGAAAGTTCCAGAATGAAAACTTTGGAGCCAAAATGAACTATGGTTTCTTTTGCAACAGCGATACACATCCTTCACCCTTCGTCCGTCGTCGAGTCGTTTCCGCAGCATTAGTGCCACAGCGGAACTCGTACTCTTAGATAGTGCGATATTTTAAGTTTTCCACTTTGTAAGATGAGTGACGCAAATAAAAAAAAACATATGATTGACGGTCATCGAAGCACAAATACATGAGTAAATAGCTGTACACATTTGAATCTGGAATTCTTTACCAAATAGGAGAAATTCGTGATAAAAGTGGCCAGTACGAAAAACGCCAATTTCAAATATGCAGGGGCCTAATAATAAATAAAAAGGACAGGGTCTTAAATTTCTTTGTTATCTCTTCTCGTTTTTTTGCTTGTCAGACTATACCATACTTTGTAGAATGTAGAGAGTAGCGTTGTAGTGCCCCAGAATAACAGCGGCTAAAATATCCACTAAAACCTGCCTCGGGAATCACAAAATCCACGGGTGAAAACCGCACGAAAGTCCAATCAGTAGATTTTGAGAAAATTTATCACATACCTGCTTTTATCTCTTATTTTAAGTGTTTAAAGGGCTAATAAGTTTATGTGTATTGATACTTATAGGTGTTAATAACATATCAGCTGGCCGACATCTGTGTCGTGACGCGATAACGTTGCACATCACGCGTCTGTTCACGCCGAAGGCATCATTAGGCGTTCACGAAAATGTCGTACTCGAACATTTCGTAATAGCGAATAGGTTTGTAAGAGATAGTGCCATACTGCATAGGAGGAGTAGGGCCATGCATAGTGCATATAGTACATCCTCCTGTGCAACGGAATTGGGTCGGAACGACCGGTGAGGTACCTCTCGCTCACTTGATACCGCCGCAAATTGTTTGTACCGCTATAACAGAAAAATGTCCGAGTTAGTTGGCGGCACGTTCCGGGAAGTATGACTTATCATTGGCTATGTCATAGGGTTTCATTCGCTTTGTGGGGATTCTGGCGATTTTTTTTTTATATTATAGGGGGACCAACTAAATGTTTGAGCCTGAGAAACTATCTACGTGCAAAGCACCCGATTAATCGTCATACAAATGCGTTGCCTTTAGCCTTAATGGGCCAGCGCAGTTGGTTACCTAGTTTAATGAGTTGGGCAAAGACACGTTGTGGCGATATCATGTGACGGTCTTACATCAGGTTGTGCTGACCCAATTTGGCTGCAATGAAGCGCAGCACTGTCTCATCCAAGTCCTTATTCTATTGTAATAAAAAAGAACATTTGTCAAGTAAATCCCCTAACAGAATATTGCGAATTAGATTGTAATACGCCGAGCTCCGCCCACGTCTCGTGCCTTTGTTCATTAACCAATGTTTGTCGAGTACATAATAATATACACAAGGGATATATAAAGAAGAAACACATAATGTTGGTATACAGACTTGTGGAAAGCCTTCAGCTTCTATCACGTTAGTGTAACTTTTTCGGCATGGAAAGAACGTCATTTGTAATGTAATATTTCAGTCAAATTTCTCTTCATTAGTTCTGGCCTGAAAAATCCCATGATATTATCCATACGTTTTGCTGGTTACGCCGTATGTATTAGTTAGAGCATTGTATTTTTATAAAAGTCCATACTTCCGTGCGTCTGTCTGTCCGTGCGTCTGTCTGTCCGTACGTCTGTCAATACCTTTCTATCGCGTGAGGTAACAGTCGTCGGGACGTTGCAAGCAGAGTAATCCCATGAGGGTTCTATTTTTCCTTTTAAGGTAAGGTTTTCCTTTTAACTCTAAAAATGGTTCCAATGAGCGGTCAATATCCGCATGAAACGAGACAGCGTAGCGTTTACTTTACTCGGATATTAAGAGATAGAGAGAGATAGATAGATAGATAGAGATAGAAAGAGATAGATAGAGAGAGAGAGAGAGGGGCAATATCTAATTCGACTTTAATGCGAAGTGCTCTTACTAAATTTGACCTAGTTACAATCGTGTTAGATGCAATTATAGACGAGTTATATTTTTATAGTATACGGGGCCAAATGAGCAGTACGAACCATTTGATGAACACTCACGCCCAGTAATACCCGCACTGCTATACAGAAGTGTCACCTCATCTCTCCAATATATACCTCAAATATTTACAACAAACTAGCAAACACACATGTATGTTATACAATGTATGTACACTATGTAAGTTACACTCAAACAGAAACAGAGAGCAGTTCTCAAAAGTCGCTGCAGTTAGCGCCCGGGCGCTTGGCCCATCCCCAAACGCTCAAGAAAATCAGCTGAACTGCGCTTAATACATTTTGTGTACATTTGCCAGGTCGCACAATTTCGGTAGCACCCCGTTATAATTAATGTGTTTTGAACTGTGCATTAACATAATTGTTCTTTAATCTGTATAAATGACAGTCGTTTGTTGTGACCTCAATTACTACATCATATGATATAAAGATTTTCTTAATCACCTCTTGGAACCCTTGGAATATTTACTTTTCTATGTGGACCCGCCACTTAGAAAAGTAAATATTTTATATTGCACTTAGTGAATAACCCAGAAACATCAACATCTACACCCAATTAACCCAAACTGTGTTATAATAATCAACATAGTAAAAAGTAGAGAAGGCAGCATTGCAGCTAAATTGATCGGGACCCCTCCCTCATACGATATCGCTGTAATGTACACAACATTACAGCGATATCGTATGCTGTGCTGCGTTTCCTTGCGTTTCATGCGCTGTATGCGTTCTGTAGCCCATTGGAGAGGAGGAGTGTAGAGGGCAACGCGTATGCGTAACAATTATGCGGATGCCAATGTTCGGGAAACACCGACTGCTCGCTCATCCCTTTGTAAAAACTAGTAAACAAATAATAATAATCTGTAGACTTATCAATCAACCCTTGTTCGCATGCTGCCCCGTTGTACAGAAAAGTAAAGCTACGCAAACGAGTTAGCACACTGCCTCGTAGCTCAGGAAAGTAGAGCTACGCTAACGGGTTAGCATACTGCCTCGTAGCTCAAGAAAGTAGAGCTACGCCAACGAGTTATTATACTGCCTCGTAGCTCAGGAAAGTTGAGCTACGCTAACGGGTTAGCATACTGCCTCGTAGCTCAGGAAGTTGAGCTACGCTAACGTGTTAGCATACTGCTCGTAGCTCAGGAAAGTAGAGCTACGCTAACGAGTTAGTATACTGCCCCGTGGCTCAGGAAATTAGAGTTACACTAATGAGTTAGCATACTGCTTCGTAGCTCAGGAAAGTAGAGCTACGCTCACGAGTTAGTATACTGCCACGTAGCACAAGAAAGCAATGATACGGAAACCAATTAGCATCCTGCCTCGTAGCATAGGAAAGTAGAGCACCGCCAACGAGTTATTATACTCCCTCGTAGCTCAAGAAAGTTGAGCTACGCTAACGGGTTAGCATACTGCCTCGTAGCTCAGGAAAGTAAAGCTACACCAACGTGTTATTATACTGTCTCGTAGCTCAGGAAAGTTGAGCTACGCTAACGGGTCAGCATACTGCCTCGTAGCTCAGAAAAGTAGAGCTACGCCAACGAGTTATTATACTGCCTCGTAGCTCAGGAAGGTTGAGCTACGCTAACGGGTTAGCATACTGCCTCGTAGTTTAGGAAAGTAGAGCTACGCTAACGAGTTAATATACTGCCCCGTGGCTCAGGAAAGTAGAGGTACACTAACGAGTTAGCATACTGCTTCGTAGCTCAGTAAAGTAGAGCTGCGCTTACGAGTTAGTATACTGTCACGTAGCACAAGAAAGTAAATATACGCAAACGAGTTAGCAAACTTCATGGGAACGTTTAATCAAAGACTTTTGGGCCCATTTTATTCAACTTACGTAGCTAAGAGTTTCGTGGAACAGTCATGTAAATATCTTCTTTCTCGCGCAGTAGTCACACAAACGTCGACGGCTTGACTACGCGTCGTGTAGGGGCATTTATAACTGAATCCACATGTCACGATTATATTTTACATTGTTATTTGAGACGATAAAACTATTTCATTAATTGAAAACTATTGCGCAATCAAATTTACAGATCACAGTTATGTAAAATTGTAACTAATTATTATGTGCTCCCAAATTTTTTAGGAGTAGGTACTGGCATGCTGCATAGGTGGAGGTAGTGCCATGCACTATGCATGGCACTACATCCTGCCACGCAACGGAATTGGGCCGACACGACCGGGGTACCTCTCGCTCGCATAATACGACCGAAAAGAGAAATCTTCAGTGTCGCGTTTCGTGAGTAGCCGGTGGCCCAATGGGAGAGGGGGGGGGCGAAAGGAGGGCAACGATCGGCATAGTAATTATGTGGATGTTCATGGGAGTAGGTAGAAGTATAAAGGCTCCGATTGCTCGTTTGCTCCCCTATTCTTTTGGTTGTCCGGGTTGTCGTCCGGCTCTTGTGACAGTGTCCGTACGTGCTGCGCTAAATATTCGCGAAAAAGTGATGTTTTTTGTACTTTTAGATTATAGGGGTTATAGTGATCCTAGTTTGCGACATCAATACGTTTTCATAGCTAAGATTTATTCATAAATGCAAAGTAAGTAAGGAATTTCTTTTTGTGCCCACAACCTGGACACAAACTGTAAGTTATTAAGTTTATTTAGTGAAAGGGCACGTTATCTTAATATTAAGTCATTATTGTAACGGTGTTAATTCTTTAATAATAGTTTTAAATATCTTTCTTGTTTAATATTATAAAAAATATGCACTCTTAGGATATTGAAGTGGTTTCCTAGTAAATAGCGCCATCTGTTAGCTAATAGCCGCACTTAGAAAGTATTACCAGCTTAAAAAGAAGACCACTATTTGGGGAAAAAAGGACAACATTTCTAATTAGTGTATATTTACTACCGTTTTTATTTATTTATTCATCTTTTGAAACTTGATACCAGTAGGGAGTAGGCGGTGATGTAGCGGATGATGAGGAGGAGCGACTTCGGCGGCTCTTTGAGATGGAAGTTCGTCGCAAGTCTCTTGAGCTTGAGGAGCTTATGTCGATCGGTGGGGAGGCGGGATTCGCTCCCAGGACATCGCTTGCGCGTACTCCCTCCGCACGGATTCAGCTCATCAGCCGTCACCATGGACTCAAGTAGGGAAAGCGCACGGCCTCATAAGAGACCAATTACGTCCCCTGAGGAAGAGCAGGAACGGAGCAGGAGGTGTGAGAAGCGCTGCACAGTCTCGCGACCGGCTCTGGTTCCTCCTGTTGCGGGGATTCTTACTGCATCAATGGCAGGTACTACACCAGAACCGAGCCCTAGTACGGCAACGGCGGCAATCACAGCAGCCGAGCTGGGTTGATGGGCATGAGCAAAAGTCAGATGCTGGATACCGTGCTGAATTCTTTGTGGTGCATTGCGGAAGTATCAAACGTATAGGTCGGTGCAACTAAATTTAAAATGTATGCTGCAGAACGGGACGCAATAAACCAGGCTAGCCAAAGCTTTTTAGCTGTAGTTGCTGCATTAGAACTGAAGCTTGCCGAGTCTGAACACCTAGTAACATCGACAAAGCTAAAATACGCGCAATTAGAACTGACCATGAGCTCCGGTAACCCAGCGAACATCTGCTCATTTCCGTCGGTCACTCCAGCCGCGCCCACATACGCATCGCTCTTGAAGGGACCGCAGGGCCAGCCAACGTTCGTCATACCTGCTAACTAGGGTCAAGCAGTACTTTTTTACCCAAACACAGAGGACATAAAGACTTTTGAGGGCACCAAAGCCGAGCTGCAGAAGGCAGTAAAACCTGGTAGCTTGGGCATTCCAGTGCAGAGCATACGCCGAAAGGGCAATTCTGGCATAGCGGTCAGGGCCGCTACACCTGCAGCCGCTGAGAAACTTAAAGCGGCTGCCCCGCCAATTCTGAAGTCTTCGGAGCCCAAGGCTCGTCGTCCTTTGGTAGATATCCGCGACCTAGGAACGGACCCGACAGAAGATAGCCGCATTGAATACCTACAGGCCACGAATCAATCGGACGATCCTGAATGGTTCAAAGAGAAAGTTCCTTTAAACTGCAAGGTTGTCTACAAGAAGGGCAGTCGTAACGGTGGGCGTACCACGATCGTGCTTGAGTGTTCATCAGCTCTTCGTGATAAATTGGCTTTGGTCGTGTCTATATTGGCTGGGACGAAGCTGATATATGCGACTACCTACGTATCACTTGCTTCAACAAATGCCAACAATGTGGACACCCAGAGAAATGCTGTAGGGCAACCGAAATGATATGCGGTAAATGCGGAGATACAGGACATCATAGAGCCTAATGTCAGTCACAAAGTGAGTGCTGCGCTACCTGCAAGCGCTTTAAGCGCAAAGAGGCAAGCACTCATGAAATCAACTCTGCGACTCGCCCAGCTCGTATATATGTGGAACAACAGGCAGTCAATATGACTCAATATGGATAAGGAGTGAAATATTATTTCGATAAGACAGCTTAATCCTTAGGACTCCGATTCCTGCGGCTGCCACATATGAGCCGCTTGTTATTTTGCCAGTGAAATTAACTCTCACTTGTATGTTGTACGTAGTGCATTATTACGCATCCAAAGGCCAGCTTTAATTTTATTGACGAAGGCCTACAGGTCCTGCAGCAGTGTGGCGCTACCAGTATTGGCCGGCGTTCTGCCTGCCGATCTGGAGGTTCTTCGAGCGGGATGCGTGCAGGATGAGTGTGTGGGACTCAAGGGCAATGAGCGTAAGAAAAACAAAAGCGGTATTGCGGGCGACGTCATCTCTACTTGGCATTCACGCTGGGCCGCGTGTGCCAACGGGAGGGAACTGTACTGCTTCCTTCCAGAAGTTACAACGCGTCTGGCTTATCAGTGGGTGGAACCTGAGTACATTATTTTACAGATACTAACAGGTGTTTTAGAGGTCGCTTGCACAGGATGGCGTTATGTGACCTGTTATCATGTCACTGCGGTCATGAAGCTGAAACCAGAGACAAGTACATACAAGTCACATTCCCACAGTACATGTACTGTGGGAATGTGACTTGTACAAAAACTAGCAAAACATCAAACATCACGTTGGACGGCATCGAACGGCAGACAGTGGGCCCAGTCTATAACCAGGATTCGGTCGCAACGGAACAGAGCTTTAGGCAATTGAAGACATTTGCGCATTCATGGCACGCGAAGGGGAAGGATAGATAACGACATAGCTGCATCGAGATAATCAGGAAACGAGGCCGATGACAACTTCTATCTTTGTGGTGTCAGACCCCGGAAAGAGGAAAGTGAAATAACGAGAGGGCAATTAAATAATGTGCAGGGAGTCAAGAATTGCACGTTGGGGAACAGAGCTGGTGAGCAAACCCCCGTGCATCCTCCAGGATTCGTTCCGTATACCGAGATGTGGCCAGGAGCGTGGGTGGACGTGGGCAAATGCTCCCCCATTCTATAAGACAACTAATAAAATAATGTTTTCATATTTTTTTTATAAAAAAATATCAAGTAACTTCGTTGTATCACAATTATATGACTTCACGAAATGTTAATTTTAACGTCGTGGCAGTCGTATGGAAGGTCATTACCAACCTTTAATATAAGAATCAAGTAAATAGCAGTCGTATCATCATGTTCGATAGATATCACCCCCAGGGTGTATACAAGTTGCACGCTCCCCGCGTGACGGACGGACATATCAGTATACTGGTTAACAATAATAACAGTAAATAAGCAATATCATTATAGCAGAAGTACATAATAATATGACGAATAATTATATAAATTACTGTAAAATAACTATAATAAGACAGAAAGTTATATAAATTATTAATAAAAATATTTAATTATATGACAAAAATATTTGTTGGGAAATACCCTGATCAAACGCCGTTAAAGCAGTTTTCACTTCTCAAATGTTCAAACAAGGCGTTTATTGGATTAATTTAGCTGGTATCGACGTTTAATTTCCAATTCTTCATGCTCATAAAAACCGCTGAGTGTTAAACACATTTCCTGCTAGCTTTTGATTACGTTACTTGTAGCGGAGCGCATGCCGCATGTCGCGTGTGGAACTCATCAGTGGTAGCGAACATTCCGTAGTGGAAAATTAAATTTGTCGAATATTATTTATAAATATAATTTATTGCGACGTCCTAGAGATGCTTAAGGACGGACTTTCGAACTCTAAAGTCTTAGTGATAGGTAGTGTCATGCTGCATTGCTGCTCTATAGCCAGCTGCCTTTCGTTCATATGATATCGACGAAAAGTGACAGTTTAGTAGTCGCGATTTACGTGGTGTTTGTGAGTTCCTAGTGGCATATTAAATGGGAGGCGGAACCGTATCCAGTGTCCCATTAGAGTGGGAAAAGGAGGGAATAACAACATCACGTCCGTTAAACAGTAATGTAGATAGATGTCTGTGTGCGTCGGTACTCGTTAGATCCCTTGTACGACAAAAAAAAGATGGCATAAAGTTTATAATGATGAAGGAGTGTTTGAAACATTAGTAACCACAACATAATCACCGACATCCAAACATACACATTAGCGAGCATTAGCAAGTAGCTAATTATTGAGTTTCCACGTAATTAGTTGGTGTATTTATATTAACACAGTACCAAGTCATCGTCTACCACAATTTGTGCAAAGCACGTTACAAATTGCGCAATTGCATACGCCAAACCTTAAATTTTATACTTGATTAAGTGTAAGGCTGGTTTGTCAGCTGTCCGAGAGTACCGGAAGTATCGACCGTACGGACTCCCGGAAAAGAGACGCATGTCAGAGGCCAGAACACCGTTCAACAGCGACGCAGATCGGCCCGCACGCGACCCACTGCGTGTTTTCACATGAGTCTTACGTATACGGACGCCCGTACGACCCGTACGAGACAAACCCTCTCTGGCAGATGTGAAGCCAGCCTAATACAAGTTGGCTGTTTATTTACATTTTTTAGGTCAAATGTAAAAACGCTATCCAAAGCTCATTTATTTGTCCCTCTGGTTGTACGTTTGTCAAGGAAACCAAACCATTGCACTTTGGTAATTTGGTGATCATTTTATGCAAAGTAAGGGCATACAGCTCAAATATAAGTTTGTTTATTCATATTTTTAGAATAGCGGGGCAAACGAGAAATCTGAACCTTTTCTATGACTATCGACGCCCATGAAAAACCACATAATTGCTTTCCTCGTTCCCCCCGCATTAGGCCACCGGCTCCTCACAAACCGCACGAAACGCCACACTGAAAATGTAACCTTACGGCGGTATTATGTGAGTGAGAGGTCCCTCCCCGGTCGTGCCGGCTCATTGCCCTTGCATAGAGGATGTAGTGTCATGCACTCTGTACGGCTCTCTCTACCTCCTCCTATGCAGCATAGCACTGTTTCTTCCTAAAAGTAGTAGCAGTTTTAGTAGAAGTAGCAGGTACGGAGACCTCAGTGCTGGAATCGCACTTGGCTTGTTTTGTATAACACGGGAAACGAGCTCGCTCGGGCATTTAGGGCCCAGGGGTCAGGGTTGGAACTGGGGACCCGACCTCATTGCTCGCCTTTGGGGCCAACGGCCTTTTACTCGTATGTCCTCCTATGATAAAACGACTCTTGTCGCTCATTAAGAAATGCCCAACTGGGGAATATCAGTAGATATAGGCTTGATGATCATTTTCCCCTTCATAGTATTTAAAAAACTCGCCATAAAGGTCTTGATTCGCAGACATGAGGCGACTTACAGAAACGATTGCGCTATCTCAGAATCGATTTGCAGATCGTGTACGTAATATCCGTATCGCAATGGCCTTTATCGATTATCATCAGATAAGCGCCCTCGCTCTAGCAAATTCGCCAATAAACCTTCAAAAGGATTAGCTGTTTTCGTTTCCATATGTGTATTATATGGGTCAGTGAATTACGACACTTCATGACATGGTATCGTGACCCATACTGAACACCACTGTTTTATTGCATAGCTAGCTGTGCTCCGCGTTTGTACTCGTCTAAACAATTCTGTGCCTAAATTCGACAGACAACAATAATAGCTTTGTACAAATTGTGGCTGACGATGTCTTGGTACTGTGATAACATAAACACACCAACTAATTACTTGGGAACTCAATAATTCGTTATCTGCTATAATACAATAAGTCAAAAAGTAATAAACACACATATTTCTAATTTATAATATTATTAAGGTAATAAGACTATCAATGCCCACTGACATCCGCACAATAAGTTATGCAGATGTGGAGAATGCAATGACTCTGACGGAGACAATGTTCGCGAGGCACCTCCCGGTCGGGCCGGGCCCATTTGCCTGCTATGCAACAATGACATCTCCTCTTACGTAATCTTTAATTACTATATAATTACTTACTAACGAGCCCCGGCTTGGCTCGTGAATAAATAACACGGTCCGAATGCTACTTTAACAAGTTATGCACTACAATAATTCCCAGGAATCGTTCTATCCATTGGTGCAATCCACATAAAAGATGGTTCCGTGGATTTTGAGAAAATGTTTAACGCGAGGGCCGCGTTGTGATGAATAAATAGTAGTCAATAGTAGTCAATAGTAGTCAATAGTAGTCAATAGTAGTCAATAGTAGTCAATAGTAGTCAATAGTAGTCAATATAATTGGAGCTTTCCGTGCTCCTGCTGACTGTAACCAGGCGGTGCTGGAATCTCTGTGTTACTTCAAAATATATTTTTAGGCCATTTATAAAAATAACTGTAGAACTTAGTACCAAGTATTTGCGCTGCGAACTTGATAAGTTGGCAACTAAAACTATGTACCTACGTGTCGGCTTATAACACGAACTTGGTATATGAAATTACATAATTGTAAATCAATTACATCATAAATATTTTAGAGCAATTACGGGCAGGCCCATAATTGCTCTAAAATATTTGTCGTATATTAGCGTCGAGGTTATAATTTTTATGCATCTTTAACAAATAATACCTCACATCCGTATTTCTTATCCTTATAATGTCTCCCAGCAAGTTTGTGGCTACGGCGGCCGTCTCTATACAGCCTAAGTAACTTCTTGTAATGTACAAGTATATATCATAGTCATCATCATGTCTGTGGACTTCCACAGCACGTCAGCCCAGCCCTGGGCTAAGTACCACGAGGACATAGTCATCATCATGTCTGTGGACTTCCACAGCACGTCAGCCCAGCCCTGGGCTAAGTACCACGGGGACTGTGCTACAGGCACTAGACAACGGAAATATACTCGAGATTGTTATAAATTTAAGAAATTTTATGTGTTTAAGATTTTTATTATAGAAATACATATAATACGTAGATAAACATCCATGACCTAGGCGGGATTCGAACCCGCGAGCTCTGGCGCAACACGCGGACAAGCCGCCACGTTGCCAACTTAGCCAGCCGGTCGTATATGTGTACTGACTTTTCCCCCATTCCCTTATTAAGATTTCACTGAGAGAAAGTCAACTGTTTCGAGTTTCGTACGCCGTGAGAGCATCTGGATGCCACACTCAAAGAATAGGGTGTAGAAGAGCAATGCAGTAGTATAATCGACTAGCATCACCTTGCGGTTTCAGCCGCATAACTCTGTTCCTATTAGTGATAGCGTTATGCTATATAGCCCATAGGCTTCCTCGTTGAATGGACTATTTCACACAAAATAAAATCAATCCGTGCTATTAGTTCCTTTTTTTTTCTTGACGCGGGGAGACTCAGTTACCCGCCTTCACCGGCCCTGGGTGGGGTCCAGTGGTGTGTGGGACTCGCGGCAGATGATAATGCCGAATACCCACAAAAGCCACCGCGAGTGCCATCAGTGCCACCCTTCGTGAGATGACCCGGAACAACAATCATCAGGGCACCTCGACGGCTAGCCAGCCCCCTAAGGGGTAACTCCACCTCCACAGATGAGGTTACCCAGCCCCACCGACTTTGGGACAGTGCAATGGGGTGAGGTTCCCATCCTCGCCCCTTGCCTCGGGCGCAAATGCGCCACCTCCTGCTGCTCTTAGGTCACCTCTTCTTATAAGAGGGGTGCAAAGATCTCCCTCGGTTCAATTGGCTTCGCCTGGGTTCACCTCAGACTACTAAGCCCCACCACCACGATAAGGCTTGAACCATGGTGGGGGTCTGGAATGGGCTATTTTTCCTGAGATTATCGCGTTCAAATAAACATACAAACAAATTCTCCAGCTTTATATTATTAGTATAGAATAGTATAGATAACAGGGCGTCGGTAGTCTCTAAATGGCCCAGATTCCTTCTTTGTCTCCATATGGTGAAAAAAAATTAATAATTTATCTAATATTGCAATAGAACTACTTTTACGGATTTTATCGCGGTTTATTTAATTATTTATCTAGCCCGACGTTTCAGAAGCTTCACAGCAATCATGGTCACGGGTGGACCGCGATAAAATCCGTAAAAATTGTTTTATTGTAATGACTAACTTTCGCCGGCCGCCCGGCCCCGCTCGGCGCTCGCACCTGCCTGGATAAAAGCCAAGTCGTGTCTAAATGTCAACTGATTCTCAAATGTGCATTCTTCGATATTGACAACATAAATCGCCGTTTTCGAGCTATACTTAATACATGAGTACGTGAGCGTATAACTTATTATTAGACTCACAGTTAAACGTACGAATGCTAATTACCGTCTCGGTGCCGTGTGAGAGAGCCTTATGGCCGATCCCCCGCCACGGCTGTCCGTGAATGCATCTGTACTACGCCACAAACGAACATGTCACGCAGATCTATTGCCACACCTTCCTCTTCTCCACCACCGAAAACTCGCAAGCAGCATGAAACGCGACAACGAGGCCTTCGCTTGCGGCGGTTTCATGAGAGCGAGGATTAACTACCCGGTCGTGCCGGCCCAATGCAGCTGCAATGAGACATGGCACTTTACTCCCCTGAAAATAACGCTTAGTAACCACGTCCACCCGCTTCATCATGTGCGCAAGAATGCCCCCTCGTGCTTCCGCCACTGAGCGAGACGAGGCCACACCGGGATTTTAGTCCGTGCGAGACACTATTTCACTTTTTTTCTAAATGTTACTATTTGTAATTTCACTATGTAGTAGTTGTGCACTATAATATGTCCCGTACAAGTGGCACTCTCAACAGAGATGGCCGCTGTAGCCGGAATTCGGCTAGGACGACATTATTATGATACTTACGACCATTAATATCACTATACAGTAAACTACTTATTACATATTTAAATAGTTATACAATTAAACTCACTATCTTCTTACTTTTGCTACGTTCCGTTCACATCATAGCGGTAATGATCGCGTCATGGATTTAAGAGCAACTTTAGCAGGGATATGATACCCACTACTTATTAATAATAACAGATCAAACGCTAACCTTTCTCGCACAGATAATGGCAGCCATCGTACGTGATTACACGCTACTAAACGACGGACGAGGCTGTCTGTTTGCTACCACTCATCTCATTGCATAACGTTTCTAATTAGACCCGTAATGAACCTCACTCGTTATAATAAAATTACTTAATAAACGGTCGCGGTTTATTTACTTTACATTGCTGGCATTTCGCTGCAATTTACCCGATGTCAGAGATATAGATGACATTGTTTTTGAGCGTATGTCGATACCTAGTTCCCTGCTACAGCCTGAGTATCAGTCGAGGCTTTTCTTTTTCAATTTCCTTCATAATTCCTCTTCTTTACCCTCTTCTCATTCGTTAGGCCAACTCACACACCGGTCAAAACGCGTCAGCGTAGCTGCTTCTTTGTGGTGATGTTGTGTGGTCACGCCGGCACAATAGGGCGGCAATGCGGCAGCGGAACTTCTTTTTACTAAGGATGGGATATTAGTGATGCATGAAAGTTTGAGAAACGTGGAGCCAGCTTCGAACAGGTAAATGTCAGAGCGCTCACGCGCACGCCGCATCTCGAAATAAATACTAACTGTCTACTTACCGTAGTATCGTCTAGCACGCAATTAGCTGCAGTGACGTGTCACATCTAGAACGTTCTTGCACAGTAGATAATTCTGCTTAGTTAGTCCGTAGTAGTTTAATTGGTGCATTGTATTCGATTTGGCGCGGCGAGGAAAGTAAGTTCTCAAAAATACACATGAGAAAAGTATCTGAAAAAGATCGAGATGCATAATAATAATAATTTGGAGACGAAGCTTCTAAAACTCGAAAATTTCTTAGCGGTTGAGTTCAGATTTGAACAAACATACAGAAGTATATAGTGAAAACGTACAAACAGTAACGCTGAGCGTAATTTGAATATCCGACACGCAAGTTGTATTGTCTCCGTTTTGATTAGTGAGGGAAATTGGAACTTACTTCTTACCACTCTTATTTTCAGTTGTAGCGTTTTCCTTCGGGCTCCCAGCGTGCATATCAGTGGATGCCGTGATAGATTCTGCCGACATAGGAGTAGCATCGTTGAGAGTGAGTGGACAAGCCCGTGTTACACCCAACGCGCTACGTCTTTTACACACCCTTCTCTTTAGAATGTAATTCGTTCGAGTAAACACCAGCCTCGTGACGGAGCTGACACACACAGCTTACATCGCTGTGCTTAGAGCCTCGTATCGCAGTCGTCCTGACCAAAATCTAGACTCGTGTACATTTGTTCTAAATGATTTACAATTAGGAGTAAAAATACAAAAATGAATCAATAATATAAATACAAGGTACCTCTCGCCACAGTCGTGAAGCTTCGAACTTATAACAAACCGCGTATCAGCCAAACACCACCAGACTATCTGACTGACACCTTTCACCCGATTCTACAATCGATACAGTATTTTATTGTAAATAAAATATTAAACCTTAACACATTTGTTGTTGTATAGATCTCTTCAAAAGAAGCAATTGAATTGCCGAACCTATTTCCGATATTTCATCTAATAAGTTGATGCTCAGCATTCTCTTTGAGTACCTGCTCAACTATTTAATACGGAGCTTAGCAGTAATTCGTTTGCAGCCGAAATATAGAATCGTGGTAAAGCAGTGTTGAACGGTACCTAGCTTTTATAATCTGGAAACTAGGTCACATGCTGACCACATATGTACTGGAGCTCCACACGACTGGGAGAACTCATTTAAACCCGCAAACACTCTGAATCCTCTGTTCTTGCTATCTACTAATATTATAACAGTGCATGTGTGTTTGTATGCATGCTTGTTATTTTATTCTTTCCCTGGAGCTTTCTTTGAAACTACTGAGCTGATGTAATTTAACATCAATGTAGAATAATACATTATGGAATACTACAAAAAATGCTTTCATCTCGAAAAGAAAATCCTTTTGGATTTCATTTATGCGGGCGAGACTGCAGGGCATAGTTATTCAAAAGAAGTTACAAGAATTATGACACAAAATTGCCTGTGACATAGATTTTCCCTGTGTAACAATGAGTTGGAAAAACTAAAATTCCGCGAATTCTCAATGACATGCAGGTTGTTGTAGATGTGCACGTAACCGTGAAGTGACCGCCGCAGCTCGTAATGACATGGACGTAATTAGCATTACACTAAATGTCATCCATGATGTCGTATCTTGGAACCAATAAAGGCTTCATGGTGGATATAAATGCTATTCGCCCGAGATTAATCACTTACACACCGGTCTTTTTATTGGTTGATATTTTATCAGGTGCCACGGTATATGTAATTGGTGACAAGACTAGCAATGTAATATAGGAAGAGGTAGTGTCATGCTGCATATGAGGAGGTAGTGCCATGAATAGTGCATGCCCCTACATCTTCAGGAATGCAATAGATTTGGGTCGGCACGATCGGGTTGGTGCCTCTCGTTTAAATAATACCGCCGTAAAGTGACATCAGTGTCGCTGATCCAGGACTCTCAGACAAAGGACAGGGCCCCCAGTACTCATGGACAAATGGCTCTATGCTACATCTCAGGTATATGGTTATTTCTATTATCATCGTGAAGTTTAATAATAGATGCAAGTTAATTTCCTTGCCAAAAGCGTGAACGCCGCACGACCTACCTCTAGTCGACAGCCGCTCCCTGCGTGTGCTTAGTCACGTAGTTACAAGACTTTACTATTTTACGAGTACGTCTGTCGTAGTGGTGTTGTATAAATCGCCTTATTACATTACGGCTAGCGATTTACAAAAAGAGGGTCGTGTTATTTTGTGGCGGGTCAACGCTTAGCCGGTTTGTCATTGCACATATTGATTTTAGACAGGGACAGTGATCTGTACAAGTATGGAATTAGACCAAGTGTTCAAGTGAGAATAAAAAAATAAAGTAAAGTATAATAATCAAACCTAACAGACTTGCGCACCTGACCGGTCATATATTTCCTTTATTTCTCGGTTTTCATTCCACCATTGTTGCAGTTGAAACCGAGCCGATGTCAAGCAACGTCGCGAGTGTAAAAATTAGGAACCAAATACTGTCAAAGGTGTATAATTTATTTCAATACCCCCCCTTTTTTCGATATGCCTAGCTAGACGATGTTATTGCATAACGTAAAACGCCGAGCACTTCTATCGAATGGGGGTTTCCCATATAAAAAAGAATGAATGAATGTTAGGACCGCATTGTGCTCACGTTCCTCTCTGACCGGGAACCTCTGCCCCGGGCTGAGATGGAGGTCATGTTTCCTATCTTCCATCTCTGAGCCGTAACAGTGAAGACTAACAGGTTAATTGTTCTACGTGTATGAACTAATCGTTTTGTTACGCTTTTAAACTACAATCAGCTCAAGTACAAGGTCAAATGAAAAAACAAACTCTTGGCCATTCAATTGCTACTTGTTACATATTTTTTCATAATATATCATGCCACTCAAGATGTGTGTGAAATTGCTTTGTCTTCTGAGCGAGATGACGGCAGTGCGCTGTGAGCCGGATCCCGGATATAAAGGCGCAATACACGTGGAGGACATTCGAGTGTCTATTTGTTTTCTTTTACACAAAGTTTTACTCAAAAATCCTGTTTACTTCATCAAGTAGGTGTGTGGTATTCGGTATTCGTCTAGGTACTTATACATCGGTCTCGTGGCATCTATGGAAAATATTTCTTCACTCCTGATTGCTAGTGTCAATGAGTTAGTACGTAGATAGTTTTTTCTGGTGGGGTCTACACGCACACTTTTTATTTAAGTGTAAATTGTTAATTATAACACACTGGCACAGAACCTGTGTGCGAACTTGTCTACCCTTTTCACTGTCCAGTTATAGTAAAAATGTAAAAAATATTGAAATGATTGGTCAGTAGAAATAGTTAACATTATAAGGATCATTTTACATCATTCAATGAAAAAATAAGTAAATGGAAATATTAAATTTTTTAAGGAAAATAGAAAAAAATATCTAGAACACATAATCCTACGCACTTTATAGGTTTCCATCTAATTACAGCCAAAGGCAACTATACAAACATAGGATTAAAGTGGACATAACCTGCTAGTTCTTAAAAAGAGAATAATCAGTGGAGCACAATTTTAAAAATTATTAGATATGACATGTTGCTTCTATAAGATATATTATTTTATATTTAAGATATACAATATATATGAATAATAGTAAACCAAATAGAAATTTACTAAACTAGGGTCAAAGTATTACTTTTTCTTAGTCTCCCGGGTTATTTTTACGACCACGGAAAATGTAAGGAAAGCAAAATGAACAGTCGACCGTCTCCCAGCCGAGTGTCGGCGTGTATCGGAGCGCAATCTCTTGTGCCTGTGTGTGAGCGGCGGCGGCGGCGGCGGCCTTGCACGTGGTGTGAAAGGTGACCGTGTTACTGTTGCACCTCACCGTACTGCCGACTCCTACATACCGCGCCTTTACCGTACCTCACTTTATGCCCCTACGACTTTGCCTTTTCGTAATGTGATCCTCCTCTTTCCCGTAACATCTGACCTTCGCGGAAAGGAGGAGGTCCTGCCACATTCTGCCTTGTATGGCGATCCACTGCATTTGTTAAAGCAAAAGCTGTCCCATTCAGTTTATGTCAATCAATGTTAGTCTATGGACGTAACTCTACATTATTTATTTCCTTTTGGTTTTGCAAGGAAATGTATTTAGGCTCTGCCATCGGTGCTGGGTGTATGAAACTCGCGGATAGTATGCCTCAATATATCGAGATATAAACGAATGTTATGATGGAGTATCTTACGACGCGGAATCATCCCGTTGGGTGCGAAATGATTGTGTATGAAATGTTTGTCAATGGCGAGGAAGTACTTGCCTGCTATTACCGTGTGTAGCACCGGAACAATGCCAAGGCCGCCGCCATGTTGTGTTCGTTGACAGTTGTTTGTGTGTGTGTGACGCCTGCGACTGCTAACAACACTTTTGTTTATAAGCATCACTGACTGATTGCGCTGACATGACGGAGCATCACGCGCATGAACTTTGTATTACCTAACAGACACGGTATCAAAAGGTCTTCAATCTTTTTAAATGTGAAATAATATTTTCATAAAAATATGTCCTTTAATGTTACTTAAATTTTTTTTTATTGAATAATACAGCAAGTTTGTTCCGTCAGTATTCAGTTGGTGTATCTTAAAATGTCATATTTCAGACTTTATCTATGAACAATAATAAACTAAGGTAAAAGTATTTTTTAGCTGACAGGAGGGCAAACTGCGCAGTTTTTCATGCCTTTAGTTCTCTTGAGAATACATAAGGTAGAAAAATATTGAAAATGGGTTGTCATTTAATAATTTTATTTACGTGTACAGCGTGTAGTGTACCTGCCTATTGATAGAGGCACCTGCACGTATATCACCCAAAAAGTTCTGATATTGTCCCAAGACACTTAGAACCACAGCGTAATATTGCGTAGAATATTTGAGTGATGATATCGCCTACCATCACGTGGTCGTGCGAATAAATAAACAATGACAGACGCTGAAAGTAAGTTTGTTTTTTAGTATGACGGAATCAGTTAGTAATTACGTTGTTTAGTATTAAATTAGAGTAGGTATACTAATAGAGCCTTGCTTCATTGGCTATCTGATATCCTGTGTATGTCCGAATAAATCTGTCAATTATGGTTTTTGTATAGAATAGAAGGACAAACGAGAAATAGGAGCCTTTTTTAGACTGCCGACGCCCGGGAACGTCCACATAACTACTTTGCGGATGCGTTGCCGATAATAGGAGAAATTGGTAATTAAAAGAACGCAGTAAAAGAAGCATAAAAGAGCAGTTCATATATACTGAAAGAAATTGTATTGTATTAGTTGTTCCAGATTGTAAACTAAATCAGCAGTTTTGGCGCAAATGAATAACGTATAAACTTACAAAACTAATAAACTTAAAATATTAGTAGGATTCAGAAACAATTTGTCTAAAAACAGACTTCAAAACTTTTCAAATCCAACCAAATTTAAAAACAGAGCCACTCCGTCAGTTCAGACGTGACTGTAGTTTACTCCATAAGATCGAACATAATTTTGAAATCAACAGACCGTAAGAGTTCATACTGTGGGCCTGAATCAGTTCTTATGGACTAAACTTTTAGAAAAGTTCAGACAGACATATAGCAACTTGAGCGGCATTACATTTTCCGGTCAATTTTATGATTTTATCTTCTCACAACTGGCTTTAGCTTAATCTTAACTTGTGTGTTTTTATCTGTACTCGGGAGACCACAGTGATTTTCTATTATCTGTACCAACCACGACTCATAACGCAAAACACCAAAAATTCCTGTTGAAAAATGTAAAGTGTGAAGATGTATAATGTATTCTTTCAATTTAAAGTCAATACGTTTTTGTGTGAACGTTTGGCGCTAATAAATCGTGTTGTGTTTTTTTTGTGAACAAATATTTTGCACGGCAGCTCTAATTCGGTAAATAATCGTCCAATTGTATCTGTTAGCGCGCCACGACCTGTTTGCTCATACTGTTCACTGTTCAGTGTTCGCGTTGTGTTTTTGTACGCGAGTTGGAGAGCTCGTGTCACAACGCACAGTCAATATTTCAGTTGTTGGATAGTTCATTAGGTGAGACAAATAGGTCATGGGTCGGATGTCATATTAAGATGAAATGGAAGTTTCAATAAAACCCATTGGACTAAGAAGATTTATCGGTCATCTGAGCATCATGGTCTAGTGGCAAGCATGTTCTGCCGCATATCGCTAGGGCCCGTGTTCGAGTGCCGGGTCGGATCAATTTGTTATTTGTCAATTTATATCAGTCCGAGATCAAGAAGATGACAATAAAGTACATTTATGTAGCAGAGAGCCCTCGGTCCACTTGTGTCCGTACACACCGACACTGCGACATGTCTTTGCGCAGTTGGATAGTCGTTATATACTTGACTCCTATAGGTGCAATTCTGCTACGAGGACACCCTCATCATCGGTCTTTTTCTACCTTTTGACAAACACCAATATGACCCTCCTGCTACTGCTTAGTATCCACGGACCAGTTCCTGCACTGGGGATTGTGGACTAACACGTTCTCTTTCCAATCGGGGTAACTATCCGTCAAAGAAGCCGACAGTTATGTTGGCGTCGAAGCCACACCTGTAGATGCAGGTTGGCACGGCGCCAACTTCCAGCTGTCTCCTAACAGTCGCACCCGACAATATAGGAAGTATATATATACAAACAACTTTTTTGTCAATACCGGGAAAACCTTGGCGCATAACATTCCTCCTAATGTTCCGCCTTTCTTGCCGGAATACATTAATACTCTGAGTTCTCCATTGATCTCCTTTTTTATTAATACCGTCAGAGTGAAAAGAGGTAGCAGGTGCTATAAGGAGACTGAAATCAGATTGTTCGCCTGGCTGAAACGGAATAAGTGCCCGAGCCTTAACAAGTATGTATAAAGCTATTAACCCTGTACTTGTCTATCTTTTTTACCGTTGTCTGGAAGATGGTATTTTTCCTAAGGCATTTAAAAGAGCCATTATTATACCCATACACAAAGCCGTCGATGAGACTTGTAAGGACACTTATCGCCCCATTGCAATACTGACGACAATTTCTAAAGTTTTAAATTATTTTTAATTATTATTAAAGTGAGGCTCACAAATTATTTGGAAAAATGTCGACTTTTAGCCGACACTCAGTGTCGGTCGTACCGTAGGGCGGTCTACTGATGACGCAGTTTGTTATTTTACTGACTTTGTGGCGAAGTTTAAGTTATCTGACAAGTAGAGTGCAATACGTTAAAACTAAACTGGAGAAACTGTGCGAGGAGCTCTCTATTACTTATGGAGTGCCGCAAGGCAATTATGCAGTCTCAACTTGAAAAACTGCTCAATTACATCATATGCCGATGATACAGCGCTTATATATTATGCTTGCTCTCTGGATGCCCTTTATAATGCGACGTAACATGGTCTCGGCGTCGGCTCTGTCACTGACTTGCCGGTAATTCTCTAACTCTAAAGTCTCAGGCAGAATCTGTAATGTCTTACTGTATTAGAATCTGGGGTGGAGCAGCAAAGTCTACAATGATTCTTTTAGAGAGAGCGCAAGGAATGCTGCTTAAAAGATGCTTTATAAAGCCTAACATGTACCGAACTCGAAAACTTTATTGCGAAATAAATGTGTTAACCGTAAGACAACTGTATATTAAATATCTAATCATATCAAAACATTCTAAAATACATATCAATAACAATGTAGATTACCAAACAAGACACCAATACAAAGTTTGCAATATAGTTCCGACTAAGACTGAATTTGCCAAAAAAAAAAAATATTCTAGAAGCAGCAGACTTTATAACAAAATAAATAAATATTCAAAAACTGAGTAAATTTAGATTGAAGAACAAATTACGAGGATGGATCTAAAAGTTGGTGGCCTAACCTACATGGAGCTATGACATCTTTTTAAATCTACAGTCATTTGTTAGTATGTGTAATATTGATTTATTGTGCACAGTTTCATTCCGATACTGCACAATATAAATTTTCTGTGATTATTTGTTTGAAGCAATCTGACTATATAATGGAGAAAATTGAACACCGTGCAGTCATTAAGTACCTCAATAAAAAAGGCCTATCACCAAAAGACATCCATCAAGATATGGTGAGCACTTTGG
>JAFELO010000806.1:272669-305581 GCA_017140195.1 Eumaeus atala
ATTTTTTTTCCTTAGTACAGGGGGAGGGGGGAAGAGGGGGTCAACAAATATTTTGATGATTCGTCAACGCTTATAAACATCGGTATAATCCTTTGCTCCTCCCCTCCAATGTCCTTCCGAAAACATGTAGGTAGAAACGTAATTAATTTACCATCAAGAAGTGAGAACAGGTACTTCTCGTCTAGAAGTGAGAACAAGTACTTCCCATCAAGAATATAATTATGAACATTACTACTCCAGTCTCCTCAAGTACAGTAGAATAAGACACAGAGCATCTTTTTAAACATTGTGTCGTAATTAGTGACGTGGTAAGGTTAAGGTCGAAGGTAGCAGAGGGAGGGGGTCGTTAACAAGTTTACAGGGGGGAGGCCGGGCGCGTGACGTCGGCCGTCCGTCCTCCCAACGGCATCAACCCGCTAAGTATGTTATGGAATTGTATTATATAAATCTGCGCAGAAATTATGACGTAATTTGTTTATTCTGCATGAAATTTGTTCATAAACGCTTGATGTTAATTCTGGTAATATCAGTATTTTGTAAGTCGTATCGAGACGAACCCTTAATCGACGCTGTTCGAGTGAGGTAAAGCCAAGATAGGAAGCCGTTGATCATAGGGTTTATTACGCATTGTGTAAATCTCCTTTGCTTTTATTATAAGATCAAGTAGGTTAATTCCTTTTCAAAATATGTACCAATAGACATGCTGTCAAAACACATAAACGTTATACAGTGGAAGGAATGTTCAAGACGTCGAACACTTGAACTCCTGGCGGGTAAGGTTAACTGTTATTGGACAACCCTAGCATGTCGCTTATAGTGTAAATGCAATAGAAGGCTACTGGCCTTTTTAGGTGAGACAAGAGTAAGCCCAGAGTGGCCCATAAGAGGGGAGGAACAATGGAAGGTAACGCATCTGCATGACGATTATTCGGACGTCTATGGACGTCGGTAGTCGTCAAAGGGCTCTGATTGCTTACTACTTTTTATATATGTTACTTACTGCTTAGTCTGACCATAAACACTGTTGTAATTAAAAACAAAAGTAGTTTACATTTGAATTTGGAATGTGTCATTTTTATACGATTGTCCGTTGTGTTTTTACATTTTGGTAGCAATACGTAGTGTTAAAATTTTATGGTGGTGATAAAGAGATCAAAATCGCTGTGATTCTACTACGCAAGGTAGGTATGGAGAAAATGCAGTTTTTAAAACACTCCACACATGGTATTGGTCAAATTTTTGTGTACCGGGCTATTAATAGGTACAATGAAACTCTGTTTATATACACAATATTTATGGCGACACTAGGAATATACTTAGACTGCGTCAAAAAGAGGGTTAATATTTTTCCTGCGTATGAAGTACTTCCATGCTATATCGAAAAAAGCTGAACGGATCTTAGCGCGTCTTGTTAACACGATTGACATTGGATATCCAGAACAGACGTTCTCTAAGTTTTTAGTGTTAGCACAATTTATTTCTGTAATTACAGTCACAAAACAACACAAATCATAATTTGGTCAAGCGAGCCACGTTTATCCTGTTCCACTTGAACTGCCGCCGGATCTTCTGACTTGGATCATTGACATAAGGTCACATATCGTTCGACAGGCCCCATAGTGTAATAACGATGATAAATCATGGTAAGTGTTAATGGGTTGCGGAATAGCGAATCTTGTGCCTAATTGCCAGCAACTTGTGTATTCGTCTTGTCCAGTATTTATACTAATATATATTCTATGTACAGTCGACGTCAGAAATGTATCAAGTTACACAGATTTTCTATTCATTATATATATTCAAGGGACCTTAAATAACGAATCAGTACAGATTAGACTCAATACGGTGTTTATAGTGACATGTGAGATTGTTGAGTGAACCATTACTCAACTGCGTTTTTAGTTTAACTTGTCGTAACAAGCTTAACTTTTAGTTCAGAGCCTTACTGAAAAATCATGCTTTCAAGCGTTGCCTTGGATATACAGTCAATCCTAATATCACCAGCCAAGTCGTAATAAGGAGATACTGCCGTGATACAGCCGTCTATAGATATGTTTTCAATTGACCGTAAGTCATGAAATTTGGCAAGAAGTAAGAACTTACAGCAAAGGAATAATTCCGAAAATCTGAAAACTATAATTATATTATTAATAAAACTATTATCATCTTAAGTTGGTATTTCATAGCTTATTTGTTAACGTGGGGTTACGTATTTACGCGCATTCTCCGGCCTCGGGTAGGCTCTAGTCTAGTGTGTGGGGCACGTGGCACATTATAATGACGAATAACCATAACAAGCGCCGCGAGTGTCATCAGTGCCGCCTTTCTCGGATTCATCAAGGCACCTCGACGGCTAGTCAGTCCCCTAAGGAATCGACGCTCCCTCCACTGAAGGATTCGGGCAACCGCACCACAGGACAACTCCACCGACTTTGAGATAGTGCAATAGGGTGAGGTTCCCATCCGCGCCCCTTGCCCTGTGCGTAAATACGTCTCCTCCTGCTGATCTTTTGTCCCTTATTATAAGATATATTTATACCCCATAAAGAGCACCTCCTGCTCCTATTCTTTAGTCCCTTACATAAGGGGTATATAGTGCAGACCCCTCAGTTCATTTGGCTTAGTCTGGGTCCGCTCCAGGCTACTGTGCCCCACCGTCACCACAAGTATTGAACCACGGTGGGGATATTTCATCCCACCGTGGTTCAAGACTTGTGATCTACCTTATCCGATCTTGCCGGGCTTTTCCTATGCTGTACTTACTGACATATGTTTAGAGATTCAGGATATATTCAGCTAGTTTTGGCGTTGCCTGTACCTACTATAATAAATCTTTATCTATACGGTCATTTGTTTTCTTTCTGACTTCCACGCCTATCAAATGTCACATATAATTATAGCCAATTTACATACGATCAATGTCATAACCACACTTGTGTGCGTCCACATTTTTAGTGTTTTTTATAATGAAACTCATTTACTCACGCCTAACTTGGTGATAAGTTGGTAAATGCGTGACGAGAGCGTTACGAAAACAATGCCAACGGAAGTTAAGAGAGACGTAGGCTAGTGACAATAGTTACACAAACTTTCATATTTATAACAGTAGTAAGAAGTAGAAGATACCGCCTTATGTATAATGTTTCCTAAAACAACAGGTAGTTTTTACATCTATGACACTTGTGTAGGTACTACTTTCGTATAGATTTCAGATATCTACTGAGGATATATTATCTGGACAAATTGTTTGAGCAGGCACAGTAGCGCATTGCCCTATTCCGATTGGACGAGTGTCCGACACGACCGGAGAGAAATTAGGCGCAGGACCGACGGCTTAGCGCTCGCCGAGGCACGGGACATCAGACACTACGTACCATTCTAAGCTTATCATTCTGGGCACAAAAAACAAAATGTTATGTCCTTACGACCAAGCACTTGTACGCTAATGATACTCTGTTGCTGTCCTACTGCTTTCTGCTAACATTCTTCTTCCCGTAACTAACTCGATGTCCAGTAGCTGGTGGCAAGTAAGCATGTGCACCCGTCCTGGGCTCAAGTCCCATGACGTACCATTCGAACGGACATTTCGGAGCAGGAAATGGATGGTGTTATGGCCCTTTTCCTCGCAAAGCGACAGTAACAACACATCTCCACGCCATCTCCCTAATGGGATAGGCAGAGAGAACGGAATGCCACACATCACGTTCCTCACATACCTGAATTGCCTCCTCGATATTAATTACTCTCTTCATACATACACGCCTGTTGAGAAGACTCTTGACATTCCACTTTCCAACAGTAACCGTTAATTCTGGTCATGGTATGTCAGTCTTGGTTTTCCCCGGAGAGCGTTAGTCATAACATGAGTACAACAGCTTATGTTATGAACAAATGGATGTTGCTTCTTATAACATTTCCCTAATCTTTGGCAATGACATCCGTCATGGATTCGCTGTATGTGTTACCATCCGAGTTTGTGTTACCATCCGAGTTTGTGTTACCATCCGAGTTTGATTATCTGGACGAACATGAACATGATGCCATACATCCGATGATGTCCGTCACGTAATAATGATATTTAAACTGCACTCGTGGTATATGAACAATCCAGTTGTCCTCGTAAATTATCCAATTATTCCATGCGGTAATTTATTACCGACATAGATAAGAGTAGATTTGTTTAATATTTAATCCTATAGCTGAGGTAGAACATTTATTTGGCACGGCACAGGAGCTTGGCACACCACACTTTTCCATTGCTGCTACTTTGGCGCCTCCTGCAGGTTCGACAGAGGCCAACCCTTGTGACGGTCTTGACAGACTCTTGTAGTTACCAGTGATCGCCATCACGTGGAACTACAACAAACTTTACTAAAGTAACGTAGGCCTGCAACACAATACATTGAGTCCAAGAAAAAAAAATGGAATATGTCTGTTACAAGAATGTTATGTCGATGGTACATGCGCCCGATATGGGGTGTGGTTTGCATGTCCTCTACACAAATATGCAATGAGTTGCCTCAGCAGGTCAGCTCTACAACTTCCCGCACATTGAGTTTCTCCATCTTTGAGATAATTGAATATTCACACTTTGAACATATGTACGTATCTACTAGAATAACTTGTTGCATTCGAAAAAGTTTCCCAGCATTTAAATTCTTCTTTTAATTCGTCTTTTAATTTATGAGAAATCGGATCTCAAAATATAACATCTCTTTCGCAGACGTTTCAATATCTAACTGACATCCTCAGTAACCTGTAATAGTCACAATTGCCTCTCCACTCATTGTGAAAGTGGCGCCGTTCGTAATGTATATGGCGAGCAGCGCGCAGGCGCCGGATCAGGTTGAGACCGGTTATAACACGCCGCATGGTGCTGTGATGGTGTTTCAAGGGTAGCCTTCAACACGACGATATTTCATTTCATGGGTTACCGGACACTGTTGTGGAGCTTACATACCTACGACGGATTTCAAACAATAATTCCTATTATGATCAGTCAGTTAGAGTCAGATCAGAGTAATAGGAAATATAAATAATAATAAGTTTCATTAAACTCCTATTTGTCAACCTGTTTAGATATAAAGAGCAACTAAACAGCGGTTATTAACTCTCACTTAACCTTAATATAACTTTAGCAGTCCGTTACGCTTGTTTTTTTTTTATAGGTTAATAGAAGCTACACTTTATACAAAACTGTATTGTATCCTTATTCTTTTCCCGTTCTTGTGAAAAATATTTCAGTCTTTTCATTATCAAATTTAGATGTGACGTTTTAATCATTTTAATAAGTAAAAACAGTCTATTGCTGATGATTGCTGATGCTCATAAAAAAATTCAATAATATTAAACAGAAATACAAAATCTTCACGAAATCACGATACAACGGAAACATAAACAAACAAAACCTAAGAATTAATTAAAACGAAAAACACACACATACACACCCGTTGTGTTACTCCGTTAAGTATCGGTGTATAGGTTTATGCCCGAGAACCATTTGGTTAAGAGAGCCCAAATAGCCCCGTAACATCTAACCGAAATAAACGCAATAATAGCACGAATCACTTAGAGAAATATGAAAATTATCCCTTGCCACGCTCTTAGCTTTTAGTGTTAATATTTTTGTCTATCAATTGTGGCTTGGCTTCGTCATTGAGTGCGAAAGGTATTCGGGGTTCCTTACATTACTTTAAGTGTTATTTATTTTTTCTTACACATTACAATATGTATAAGAAAGGGATTTGATCTCGTTCTGCAAGACAGTGCGCGTCATGCGGATGTTCGTGGGCTTCGGTAGTCGTGGCAGAGCTCCGATTGCTCGTGTACCCCCCAATTCTATAAAAAAAAACCAAAAAGCGTGTCTATACTGTGCTGAAAGGCTTCTCATAATGTGAATATAAAGATAGGATTTTGTGTGGGCGATGCCACACAAATAGAAGGTATTTGAAACGTTTTATATTTAAAACGTTTTATAAGAATAGCTTCAAGGTGCCCTTTTAGACGTCGGAAAGAGGAAACTTCCTGTCACACACCAATCCAATGTGCATCGCCTGCAACACCAGCCACCCTTTACAACCGCTTGAGAGCAGACAGTATAAAGTATAAAAAAGGAGATATTCACATACGTGTATACAAAATGAGCTCGGTACTGACAAATTAACGCTGTAAGTGATATAAAAACCAAACACCTGTATTAAACTCGGTTCAGGAATCTAGTAACCCCAATTGCGCAGCTCTGCGGCTGACACCGTACACAGTGCGGCGCGGCGGTTGACCGCTGCGAACTTATTGTGTAATCATATCCATTATCATATACAGATCCAGGTATTGATCTCGCTCGTTGAAGACTTTGTCTAAATCAGGTATTTCTGAAACGTATTATTACTAGTCAGAAGGAGGGTAATGTTCTTGCGATCGTGGCGTTGTGTACACATGAGCGAATGCATTGTGCATCCCTGCTCCAGCAAGAACTGCGGCTTTTAACGTATGTAGCGTTATTAGGTTCGCGAACATTGATGATACAGAGATTAAAGATGTGCACAATGTCAATTATGCAATTTGAAAACTTAAATGCGCGTGGTTTTTTGTTTATCAATTTAATACTGATTATTATACCATGAGGAGATAAAATGCGGCGGATCATGAAGTTGGCTACCGACGCCCATAAACATCCGCATAACCAAAGTAACGTAGATGCATTTTTCTCCCTTACTCCATCCTCAGACTCTCCTAGTCATTACTTCATGATGATAACTAAGTAAGCGAGCACTCCCCCGGTCCTGCCGGCCCGGCTCCGCTGTGAAGCAGCAGCTTTCATCACATAACTGGTAATAAGAATTACCTGTTATGTAATGAAAGGCAGTCCCATTGCTATTGCTACATTGAATTCAGATCTCGAGGCGTGTGTTAAATGTCTCTCGCAGACTCACCCATAAAAAGCTCGTACGTGAAGTGCCAGCTACAGTGTGTGTCATGCTGATTGTGTAATCATCATCACTAGTTTTTACACATGACATTGAGAAAAATGGTAAACCACACCCGCAAGGGAGAAATATAAGAAGGGGGAAATTGGTATTTGGAATGGAATACTTTTCTTATTTCCTTCTGATCCAATCCGTTGCGGGTCACGAGACAGTTTCAACTTCTCCTCAGAGCTCCAGCGACCATATCAAAGTCTCCCTGCTACGCATGTACAATACCTTACACGGAGTTCCGAGTTCCTCATGGTCTTTCTTGTAGTATTTTTACTTATTTAGCCTCATGCTGAGCACCCTAAGGACTTGTGTTACAGGCGCCTGCACAGCCGAAACAACATTCAATATTTATATAAATTGCCCCGGTTCCGCCCGTGCATAATAGGGGCTAAAACCTTCCTCAGTTAACGGTTTTTATATTGGTGAAAACGGAACACAGATTTCTTCAGTGGATTTTGATACAATGTATTTTATAACATTAAGGTTTTGTTGTTGTAAATGAAATGAGCAATAATATTGTTTTGTCTTTCACAGGTAAGAATATCAATGAAGTGGCAAAACTGAAGTCGTGAGTAAGTATTTTGCAGGTACGTAACACGATCAGTAGCTTGTCATATGAAACTATGTTTTACGGATTTGCCCAGGTCTATTTGTAACTATCTATCGCCTTCATACGTGTCGCAGGTTTTAAGCAGTGAACGAAAGTTCCATCTACGAGCTGCCTTAGCTATAAGCAATTAGTCGAGAATAAATGCTGATTCTTTTTTGGGATAGAAAATGAAACCACGGGGCGCGGCTAGTTTTAGTATGTAACCAATTTTCTATATGGCACGGTTTTCATTATTACACTATATGTATTAAATTTATTTGTTTTCACAAATAGGTGTTGCCATATAAATCAGTTACACTACACAATCTGCCATTTAGGAGGCGTGCAAAATTTACATTGATACGGTAACTATTATTATTAGGAATTCGTAATCTAAATTACAATGCTTACCAGAAAACAATAAATATCTATAGATTACCACATACAATGCCACAAGGTTTAATGAAACTAATGATCAAGTATAAGTGAGGATGTGAGGGTGTCCAGCATGGTTCAAGCCTTGTCGTTGCGGCGGGGCTCAGTAGCCTGGGGTGTGAACTCAGGCGAAGCAATTGAATCTAGGGTCATGCTCTTTGCGGGGTACAATCTTATAAGATGAGAGGACAAAAGAGCAGGAGAAGGCGCTTTTGCGCACAGAGCAAGTGAATGTGGGAGGATGGGACCCTCACCCCATTGCACTATCCCAAAGTTGGTTGTTGTTGTTCTGTAGTGCGGGGCAATCCTGCCGAGGAGGAGGCATCGGTCTCTTAGGGGGCTGACTCGCCGTTGAGGTGACCTGATGATTCGTTGTTCTGGGGCACCTCACCAAAGGCGGCACTGATGGCACTCGAGGCGGTTTTTGTGGGTATTGCGCACTATAATGTGCCGCGAGCCTCACACACTATAGATGAAATTTATGTAGAGTTTTGCTCTTTCAGGGCTTTTACAATAAAGTCGAAAAGGAGCAAGGCTATGACTTATTTGCTTATTACACACAAAGCTATCAACCAAATCATAATCAAATGTAGATTCATAGCTTCCTGACATGATCGTTCCAATAAACAGGATTGTATATAATAACACCGAGAAATGTAGCCTCGCCTCAGATAAATGACAAAGATAAGAGAAGTCCAAGTACACTCTGGAGATTAATTCAATTATTGACGACATGACAGATAGAAAACGTATTGGACGCAAATTTAGTCTGTGGCTCCAGCCCTCAGCCCACGGCTCACTCTGCAGACCTGCACACGCCCTACAACTCAGGTGAAAATAAAACATAAATAGTAATCGGTGTGGGGATTAAAATCAGAAAAAATCGATTCTCGCTACAAAATTCATAAGAGAATTCATAACGGTATCCGTCCAGACCGGCCCACGGCCTCTTTGAATAGCAACATGGCTTATCTCCTACTACTCGTATCCTATCATGTTCTGCGTGGATAATTTTCCCATCTTGTGAATAGTCTACTAAGACTTTGTCTTTTTAGGCGCGGCTTTTTCTCTAGTACCACACTGGCCTACCTGCCAGCTGTCCTCCTGAGTGTGTGACCAATACCACTTTGGCAAACGTATTCTTCACGTGATATCGGATACTGTCGTTCTCTGCCATATTATTAATTAGAAGAAGGCTAGTGAGAAATCTGTCTACCTTAGTAGGTTTTTCTGTTTGCACTGAATAGGCTCCGAAACTACTGGACTGATTTGAAAAACTCAGATACATTATAAGTAATGAACATAGGTTATACAACATCTTCTAAAACATTTTGATGATTATAAAAACTTTGATTATGCAACCAAAATGTGAAAAAATTACACAGAATTAGGTGCAGAAATCAGAAACAACAATTTGTTGTCATTGTCTCATTGTGCCATCAGTGCCTCCTTTGTTAAGGTACCCCGGAAGAACAGTCATCAGGGCACCTCGACGGCTAGTCACAGATGGGGTTGACCAGCACTACAGGACAACCCCACCGACTTTGGGAAATTGCAATGGGGTGAGATTCCCATCCTCGCCCCTTGCCTAGTGCGCAAAAGCGCCACCTCCTGTTGCTCTTAAGTCCCCTCTTCTTATAAGAGGGGTACCGGGAGCGATTCCTTCTCCTTATCTTTAAGCCCCCTCTTCTTATAAGAGCAGTGCAAAGATCCCCCTCAGTTCAATTGGCTTCGCCTGGGTTTACCCCAGGCTACTAAGCCCCACCGCCATGACAAGGCTTGAACCATGGTGGGGAAGTAATACTGCTCTTACATTGACTACAATTCACACCTGGATAACTGATTTTAAACATGGGAGACAGAGCTGAGAAAACCCCAACAGGTCTGGCCGTCAAAATGAAATCGCGTATCCGGACATAATCAAAAAGATACAAAAACCGTTTTAAATGACCGGCGGCGTTTTAAATACCGGCATAATAAAAGTTGCGGCAGATAGCAGAGATGTTAAACATTTCCCCTGAACGCGTTTTTAACATTTTACACCCTCATTTGCCATGAAAAAGCTTTGCGTGCGGTGGGTGCCGCGTTTGGTCACTGTTAACCGAAAGCATCGTCGAGTGGACGATTCGTCGTAGTGTTTGGCGCTGTTTAAGCGTGATACTAACGAGTTTTTGTGGCGTTATGTGACAGTAGATAAAACATGGATACATCATTATACTCCTGAAACAAAACAACAATCTAAACAGTGAACTGGGAGCCGAAAACCTGCGCCGAAAAAAGCAAAAGCGGTTTCGTCGGCCCGTAAAGTGATTATAGACTGTTTTTTGGGATTCCTGAGGGATTATTTCATTGGATTATTTGCAAAGAGGAAAACAATAAATGGAGAGCATTATGCCAGCTTGCTGCAAAAACTAGTGAATAAATCCGAAAGAAACGGCCTCATTTCGCCAAAAAGAAATTTTTATTCCACTATGACAACGCACCTGTGCACTCGTCAAGGGTTGCAGTTGCCAAACTCCATGAATTGCGGTTCAAATTGTTACCGCATCCCTCCTATTCCCAGATCTGGCCCCGTGCGACTTCCACTTATCCCGAATCTCAAGAAATTGTTAGGTGGCCGAAGACTTTCATCAAATAATGAAGTCATTGTCGCCGTAGACGAGTATTTTGAGGGGTTAGAGAAAATTTGTTATCAATCTGGTGTAACGGCACTGCAGAAGCGCTGGACCAAGTGCATCGAGGTAGAAGGAAATTACGTTGAAAAGTAAAATTGTTTTAAGTAGATTATTAAAGTTTTTCTTTGTCATTTCGGATACTTATCAATCAACCCTCGTATGTATTGAGTTGTTAAGTTTATGCGAATGTTCCGGTGTGTCCCGTGCCTACGGTTGCTGTAAAGCTTCTGAAACGTCGGGCTAGATAAATAATTAAATAAACCGCGTTCCGTAAAAGTAGTCATGTTGTAATGAATCTTATACGTGATGATTGCTAAAATCCTAACAAGTATTTATTAATCGAGTCAATGCTCGCCTTTGAGCCTCAACGCAATAGCTAACTATTTCGTAATTTCGAGTTCATTCCTTATAGAATGAGTTAAGGACGCAGTATAAGAAAATATATTAATAAAACCGTGTCAAACAGTAACCGGCTCAGCGTAACGCCAAGCGTAACGTTTTTCCGAGGTTCAGACCCATGCGCCTGTGCAATTTTTCGTGAGAATCATGTTAATTCTGAAAGAGACTTTTTAATTTCTATCATCATCATCATCTACCCAACGGTTATCGGTCATTAGGTATATCGATGATGCTGTAACTCGTCAGAACCTAGTACATGGCTGTCCATGTTTTGTGGTAGGTAATGACCATGCGCACCTTATTTAACTGCAACGCAACAGCCTCACAGACTCAATGTCAATTTTCATGATTGGCCTACTGAAATTACCGTAAATTCTATTTATATCTCTTGTGGCTAGAATTTCCCTCTAACTCTGTAATTTTAGTTCGCCTTTAGACTTAGGTCCCTAGTGTATCACTAAGAGCTATCTAAGCCATTAATCCTGAACACCCAGCCTTTTGTTAAACTACTATAGGTATTGAACTTCTTATTTATTATTTGTAAACATTTATTCACTTTACGCGAACGTGGCACAGTAAATATAAGACGAATAAACATATTAGAATTTATTTAAAACATTAAAAATATATTGTGCTTCCTGGTAAGCCAAAAGTGATATAAAAGTTGTTAAAAGTTGCTAATCTGAAGATTTACTCTTATTTGTTTGTTGCTGTTAACGCAAAAAAAAAAAGATTTTCTCTTGCAGTCTTATTGAGTTGTTTGGTTTTCTTATTGTTTTGATTACGTTTATCAGGTTCATTATAGGTATGCTGTCTACTTAAGTATAGTTTGTCAGATTCAAGACGCACAAATATAGCGAATCTACTACGCTTCCACAGATCTCCTGCTGGCCGTAGGTCTAGAGTTCACTTCACTTATCCAGAGGTGATCAGGTGACACAGAGCAACACTTAGAGCTATGTACATATGAGTTTGGAAGCCTTCGCGTGAAAGAATAACAAACATACTTATAACTTTTCGCATTTATTATAATATTATATATGATTGAAATGACAAACATTGGTTAAAAGGCGAGAAGTCCTGTATTAGGGACACAGGACGAAGGCTACTGGTCTCGTAGTGATGTGAACCAAGCGGAGCAAACATAATAGTTGTAAGTATGATTTTAGAAACCTTCAAGAGAGGCACGACGCCCACTAGATAAAAGAGTTTTTTTTATTTTCTCATATATTTATTAAAGTGCATATGCATCATAAAGATTAAGTCAACATTACATCTATTGAAAAAATAATTATAAAATTAACTTCAAATGCCTCATATATAGGGAATGAATAACAAAACTTAAGAATCTGTCACTATATTCAAATTTAAAATTAGAACTAACAATGTTATGTATAAGAAAGAAAAGTTCAGCTTTGTTACACTTAGTGTCCATCTTTTTCGGAGAAATTCGTTTCTGTCACATTCTAAAGAAGATGATATAAGTCTTCATGTCGGTCGCATGTTGCACAGTTAGAGTTGGTCATTTATTTCCCCATTATGAAAAGAAAATTGTTCAGTGGAATGTGATTGGAACGAATGCGAAAACAGAGCGTTAAATCGCTTTTACTGATTTTCGTAGCCGAGAACTAGGGTACCTTGGGTAAAAAAAATAAAATAACGTCACGAGAACTTAAGATAGCGAAAAATGTATTGCTACTAAGTATAGTAACTACGTCCACATTTATACAGACGGATCCAAATCTTTAGGTTATGGGGGATGCACATTTTATGATTCTGTGCCCCGTAGATGGTAGAGATGCATCCCGATATGAGAGTATTTGTAACAGTTAATTTAACTATTATTACCATGGCCTGCTGTCGCCCGCAACTTGGAACTGATTTAACCAAACTCTTTATTATCTCATGGATATTTGATATTTTCCATATCAAATGTTCCTAGCTGTGTCAGGATTAAAAAAAAATGTTGTCATTGGGCTTTCGTAGTTATCAAAAGCTTTCACCCGCGCAGCGCCGGAGCTTTCCGGTCGTCGTATGTAGCCTACAACTTTCCTCTTGAATGCAGCTTGTATACGCAAAACTAATTTATCAAATCCTACTTGTAGTCCCAGAGATAAAAATTCTAACAAACATATCAACAAAATATCTCTCCTTTATTATGTTTAATTAATACAGAACATTAGATTGGTATATAAAATGATTCTCCTCACTCACAACTACCTGTTTGTGAGCACAGTTGACTGTATTCAGAAATGTGTTGCGAAAAGCGCGCAGAATTTAACATAAAATTCCTGGTAAATAATTTAGCAGTGGAATATGCAAGAGCTTGAATACGTTATAACTCTCCGCCCTCCGCAGAGCTCCGCTCGTGTATTTATTTTGCTCGCTTATACAAATGAGCTGCGGAGAATCGCCATTTTATCATGTGTGGTAAATGCTGCTGGGTTGTCTAAGCTTTTTTTATAGTATAAGGGGGCAAACGAGCAATCGGCGCCCTTTGATGACAACTGACGTCCATAAACAGCCCGGGACAGTTAGAGGTAGTGCATAATGTTGAATTGCAAGCGATTTGGGGCGGTACGATCGGGGAGTTACCTCGCGCTCACATAATATCGCCGTAAAGTGACAGCTACGTTGTCGCGTCGGGTTCGTGCCGTTTGAAACGGAACAATCGGTGGCCCATTGGAGAGGAGGAGGAAAGTGGGACCAACTTATATGCAAGAAAATAATGCGGTTGTTTATGGGCATCGACGTCGAAAGTAGCAGACTGCTTGTTTGTCCCCTTATAATATATATAAAAAAACATATATTTCTCTTGCTGGCATTAGTTTCCATTTTTGTCCTTGAATGTGTGTTATGAAGGACCTAACGTTTAACCCATTCGCAGTCCCGACAACAGATATAACAGTAAAGCATCGACTTTTAAAATGATTCACGGGACACGGATCCTGTTAATATACGCAGATAAGATCCGGGCAAACTGCTCTGGGACGGTCTTCGCCACGCAGACGGGTCCTTGAACTTGTATGCTCTGGATGGTCCAGGTGGTCACGGAGCCAAGCCTACAAACACCACAAACGTAACTGATTCTTCACGCCAACGTTAAGAGAGATGTATATTTATTCAATTGTATAGGGGAGCAAACGAGCATTTGTGTTCCCCTTCTATCCTCCTCCCCTACAATGAGCCTCCGTCACGAATCGCGACGTCATAGCGAGAAGCTTAGCCGTGCTGGCCCAATTCAGGTGTAATATTTACGTCCTCTACACTGACGCTACAATACATTGAATATCCTACTCGTAATATAAATGCTACTTGTATGTCTGTTTGTAGCTCTTGCAGATTTCGACGAAATTTGAGACAGAACCTGGGCCTAGAATAACATAAAAATGCTTCCTATCCCAAAATATCACTGTTTCAAGGTCTTTTTGCAAATGAAATCACCGGGCGCAATTTGTTTCGTCACATGAAACCGCCGGGCGCAAACAGTTTTGTCATAGGCTGCAAATTTAAACCGTAACAGCTGGGCAAATAAATATAAATGCGTAGTTATATTGAACCGCTATCACCGGTCCTCGGTGTTGTGTCACGCTTGCTGTTACATGCGGCTGTAGCCGCGGCCTGCGGTCACACTACATGTTCAGCACCTGCGTCTAACAGAGTACACAGCTGTTACATGCGGCTGTAGCCGCGGCCTGCGGTCACACTACATGTTCAGCACCTGCGTCTAACAGAGTACACAGCTGTTTAGCACCTGCGTCTAACAGAGTACACAGCTGTTTAGATTAATGTGATCTCTTAGCACTCACGGGCTACAATTTTCCACCGTATTTCGACGTATAAAATCCGCACGTGCATCTGCATTTATTTATAACGCATCTGCGTTACCCACCGTCGATGGGCCCCACATAATCTACTCACAAGCCACACTAAATACGACAGCGAAGCTACCACTTCTAAGGGGGTGTGAGGGCGAGGTTCGCCCCGGTCGCGCCAGCCCAAGGCGGCTGCGGTACAGGTACGCACTATCCAGTCATCAAATAAATCAATAAATAATACCATAATTTGTATTAAATGTGGTTATACTATGAGGCGTTACATGAAGAGAACATGCAAACATTAGAAACCAGCGACCCCCCGTCGCTTCGCTTCGGGTTTTCGCTTAAAAAGCACCGAGTCTAGCGGTGTGTTTTCTATTATTTTATCTCATGATATCTTATGAATTGAATTACCGAATCGAAACATTTAAAAGTTGATATGAAGGTATTGAAGTTGTCCTAAATAATGATTTATTTATTCTGATAAGTATCAACATCTAGGTACGAATAAAGAGCCCATTCTAGTGCCGGTATTTTAATTTTTTTTAATGAAAGGATGCTTATTGTGACGAAACTATAAAAGACGGAGACATGCTGTCGCTGCATTTTTTATAGGTAGTGATGTGTCCTAAAAAATTGTAATAAAACTATTAATGATAGAACAAAATGTTGTTCTATCATTGATAGTTTTCACAGCGCACGCGATTGAAGGAAATTTTTTGTTTATTTTTTTACACCTCGGGTTAGGTTATTCAACTTTTGGTAAACATCCCTAATTTTTTGAAAATGAAACACAGCCTATGTCGCTCGGGAATAGTGTAGCTTGTCAACGGTGAAAGATTGTTTTAAATCGGTCCAGAAGTTTCGGAGCCTATTCATTTTTAAACAAACAAAAAAATCAAATCTTCCCTTGCTATAATACTATTTGTTGTCCCTTTATTATTATTGTTCTCCTGGGAATATTTTTCGGCGCAGTCGGGTAAAATAAAATGACAGTAAATGTAATTTTACTACAAAAGCAAGCAAGCAAAGTTTCCCCTCGGCGAGCAGCTTCCGCACGTGGCAGTCCTAATAACGCCACCATATTTTTATGATCAAGATTATCTCATGTTATTGCTGGATCGGACTGATAAAGAAAGTGCTCGACGCCTTCGCTAGCTACAGGAGGCGCGCGACACCACGACGCCAGGTCGTCGCGGCTATAGCGGGAGGACGGTCGAGAGGGAATATTCTAAACTAGCTGCACTCCGTTTTATTCGCGCTAAGTCAGAGGTGCCGTTCATTTTTTTTTTTTTGATGAAAAGTAAAATAATGCTATTCCCGACTGTAATCAATATCAGTAAGAAATTTTATCAAAATTCATACACGTGAAAGATTAACAAACATTAGCATTTGCATTCGAGTTACTATTTTCCGACACGTCCAACATATCAGCTGCAAGATTGTACGAGGCAAGAAACACCGACTACAAAGTGTTATTTAGAGTAGGGAAAAAATAACACCTTCGGGCCGATCCGGGAACAAAGCCCCATCTTGTGATCTGTGAATATACGTGCTTGTATAATGGGATAATAAATGGGAGCCTTTTTACGACTTCTAACGCCCATAAACATCCGCATAATTATATTTTAACATAACACATGCCAATGCGTTGCCTTGAATGGGCCACCGGTTACTTACGATTGCGAAAAGTGATGCCAAAGTCACAAGATATAAAATGATATGCAAAACCAAACGCGAAGAAATCGCAAGGAACAGCTAGTCTTAGCCTAGCTGTATGTGTGTATCCTTCTTACACACGAAAACTATTAAAAAGATTTATACAATCTGGAACAACTTCGAAACTTGTTTTTTTCCCGGAAAATGTGTATTTCCATTGAACGAGAGGTCAAGCAGTGTCACGAGGCACAGCTAGCGTCGTATAATACACGGCTTGTACCTCCGACCTTTAGGTTAAAGCCAATTTGCGTGTAGAAATCGGGACACGGTGGGAAAAACGCCGCCCGCCCAACGGCGGGTCTCGTCCGCCGCCGGCCGGTGATTAGTGCTGAAATATATTTTGTGGATAGTCACCGGGCGGCGGACGTGTGATCGTTCATCGTTGTTTTTGTAATGGTCATCAACCTTTAACAGGCTGTATATTATTTATATAAGTAATATTGGCCTAATTGGGTAAAGATCCGGTGTTTTTATAGTGAAGGGAGTAAAGGAGCAGTCGGAGAGGTTTTAGCTGACAGTTGACGCCCTTAAGCACCCGTCTAACATGTATATCTACGCTTTACTCTGTCCCCCTGCGCCTCTAGGACATCACGTATGGCGAAGGTGAAGATATATGTGTACAGGGATCTCGCGGCAAAGTATCGGAGCGAAGTGACGGAAGCACTTCTTATTCGTCACAGAAAGCGTGAAATAATGAAATGTGTGTGTGTGTATCTGTGCGTGCTAAACGACAACCACACATCACCGGGTGATCTTACTACACGTTGACCTATTACAATCTACACACAGCAAAAACATACCAATCGATCGCAGTGACATCTGTAGTGCCGCACGCAGGTGCAGGTAAGCAACAATTCACTTAATTGATTATTATCGCAGTTATCAATGCGTGAGTATAAGCGGCATGTGATATAAAAGCGTATGTTCTCGTTAGTCGTTCTTATCTTTATTTGGCCTCTGTCAATTGGCTCCGATTACTCGTTTGCCCACTTACACTAAAAAAAAATTGACAGGTACCTCTCTCTCTCTCTCTCTCTCTCTCACACACACACACACACACACACACAAAATACCGCCCAGAAGTGGTGAAGCTCTTTATAAGGGGAAGTTTACCCTTCAATGCTATTAAACACTCTTATAAAAACAGAAATTTTAAGCACATATCACACGGCACGGTTACCCAGCTGTGGTAAATAGTGATGCTGATGGCCCAGGCACAAGTTGATGACGTAGAGGCGACTCGCTGACGCCGGCCCGAGTGCTCCCGCGTCACTGATAACGTAATCAATTCCGATCGCCAGCGCCGCTGTGTGCTTAATTATTGTGTAGGGTTCCGCAGTGCTAAGAACATTATATTGAAAATATCTAATGTATCGCAATAGTCCAATATTTGAATGAACCTAATGACACCTCATATGTCAAATAGTCTCCTGTTGGGGCCGTAGGGCGTGCAAGGAAATGGACATACATTCGAAAATCATAAATCTGTTATACTTTGCAGGCCGTGGCGCCCACCTGCGGACGCAGTCGGGTGGATACAAGATCATCGTCCATTGTCAGCCTCCATGTCTGTCTGTGCACTTGACGTGTGTCTTGTGTGGTTATCTGTGTGTTTGTTAATAGTTTGTGGCTACGTGTGCACACGCGTCAGAAGTTACACTTCTTTTGCGTAACAAGATAAAAAATAAAATGTTGACTATAGCAACTTCAGGGTGACAGTTTTCCGTGACGGTGTGCGCGCACATCGTCAAAATTTACTCTCATCAGTTTTCCTTAATGCTCCCAACAAGTATGACTTCACTACCCTTGCAAACCATCAAAAATCAAAAAGGATTGGTAAGGTTGTTTACGTGTATCTAACAACTATACAATTTTATAAGACGCAATATTACGTATATAATTAAGGTACATATAAAGTAGAAGCATTTTGTAGTTACTTCCAACATACTTTAATCGACAATGCGCAAATATGAATTTAGGATTCCATCTGATTTTGGGTCAGTCCAGCCGTGGGATTCGTCTAAAAGGCAACAATCCCACATGCTCTCTTCATACTTTTTACGAAGCGATCGTTTGCTCCTGATATAGAACATATGTTTCACAACACTTAAGACAATTTTTATTCCCGCCTCTTTATTCGAAAGTATAAAGGTTTATTAGTCGTGTGCGCGGTTTATGACATGTTAGAGCTTACAGTGTCGTCGAGTTAGGAACCGTCCCCCCACCCCACCCCACGTGCAGTCGACGATGTTGACCATAAACGAGCGACAGTTGTTACACTGTGGGCCGTTTGGCATTGTCCTACTGATGTTATTTATTATATTGTGTATCACGGAGAAGTGAAAAAATCTGTTACTCTTTCGAGCAAGAACTTGACGAACTTGGACGAAATGTTACATAGACAGCTACATAGTGTACGATCCCCAATAACATAAAATACCTTTTATACCGAATAAATTTATGGTTTGATACTTTGATAGACTTGACGCGAATATTATATGGATATCTGATATCGATAACTCTTCACTTTCTGATTTACCGCAGAACTGTCGCTAGTTGTCTCTTGTTTGTGATAGTACCTAAGGAGTGAATTAACAAGATATTTCGGGTAGCGCACCTGACGTATGGGCAATGAGAAATTGATTCACCATGACAAGTGAACCATTCACAATTTGCGTACATCCAAAGTAAATAAGTGGTTAAACGAGGAGAGATCTTCTCATGTATATATGCACTGGAATTAGTTTACCAGCGCAAGATCTGTAACATTTTATGTTATTCTAGATTGTAATGTATATCGGTACCAAATTTTATCCAAATGCGTTGAGTAGTTTTTCTGTGTGTGGGCAATTCTCATTTTTAATGAATGTTAGTAGGGCTAGTGCGATATCAAATTGATATCCCTGGAGCGTTCTTCACAGATGTAACAAGGCTCTTAGCCCTGAGGATTGGTTCATATATCGAGTGAAGTACCGCTGCGAACGCGGATAAGTACTGGACGCCGAATATCACAAGAGAAGTGGTACATATTGAAGGAAGTTGCGTTGACGTTAATTTTTCACAAGTGTTTGGCTTTCGGAGAGGCTCTTGTTTGAGCGAGAAAGGCGGTGAAATAGGAAAATACCTATTTTTAAAGTATTTGATAGATTGAAACAATACATAATCTGTTTTGTTCTTTTTTGCCAATTAGTATAACAAAAATTGGTTTCCAGGCAAGCTAAGGTATGGCCTCTTGAGTCTGAAATAGGTCATAGACTGAATGATGGATTCGAAACGCGTATGAAGCATTTAACCAGACGCTGTTAGGCTTACAACCGTTTCCGACTTAGGACAACGTCCAAAGCAGGACAAGGTATAGCCTGTCATCATAAAGGTCGAAAAAAAGAATAAAAGCCATTCAAAATTTCTTGCAAGCTTAAAATTGGTCAAATTTTAACAACGTCCTTGCTGAAATTTGTATCACAAAATTATAACAAATTGTTGGCGTAAAAACAGTTGTTATAGAGGCGTCGTGGGTCGGGTGTGGCAATTATTATCGAGTAAATAGATCCAGGGAGGCTCTACAGGCGGGCGGGCGCCGCCGCGGCGCGCGGCTGATTGCGCCTCCAATTAGACACCCACGCTGCCTCGGCGAGTCGTTCACTCCACTGGCTATAACGTTATTCATCTAGCACAAGAATGTCCGGTGTCAGAGATGGTTACATGTCTTTTATGTGACAGCTTTTTTACGGCTAGGAAACATTGCGAACACTCTAGTGTCAGCCTCCTGACGGAGTTATAATAGAACAAAACGCAGTCAATTCGTTCAATCGTAGCTAATCTGGTGTCATCGCGTACATGATTTGTTTTTGTATTTATTGGTAAACGTGCATTGGAATCGCGCTGTTCACTACACGCCACTATTGACGCACTCACACCCACGTGGGTATGATGTGGGTGCGGTAGATGCGAGGTGCCCATCCTTGTTTCCGCTGTCCCGTGCGTAAATGCTCGTGTCCCTCCTCCTGGTATTTGTAAAGGGAGTACAAAGTTCAGCTCCTGCCAATCCGTTTAGACCAAAGCGTTTGGGGTCACATTAGGCTACCGAGCCCCATCGCCATGACAACTTGAGCCATGTTGGGGACAGTCTATGCAAGTGCGGTGACGTGACTTACTAATGGCTCTGGTAACTATATCGCTTGTGCTCGGACGTATGCACGCTTCTATTGCAGAGCAAGGCAAACTGGGAAAGGCTAGTGATAAAATAATTTTGATACCTTTTTAAGGTACACTCACGCAGCATCATGAAAGGGTGTAAATGACGCAGGGCCGTCACGACCAACTATTATGTGATTCAACTTTAATGTGCTTGGATCTACGGCACTCTGATGGTCTCATTTGTTCCAGAAACGAGACGCTCTGTATGAAATATGTATGTATATATGAGGTGTAAAATCTCCTTGTCACTTCCGACTGAGAGTCACAGTTTTAGTGTATCTCGTCTCATTGACTTCCATCTGTTAATTTTAGTCAACTCGTCGGCGTCCATCACAAACTCCAAACAATCCACGAATTCGCAGGAACCTCCGAGCCCGCAGGATTGATACTCGTGGGTTGTCTTCAGATATGTACATATGAGCACTTATGCGTATGTATTTCGGTACTGAATACGATAGCAAACGGTTTCCGTTCCGGTTACGAGTATGATATTTAGAATTTACAGACATTTTATTTTCAAAGAAATTTTAATGACAATAACTGTGGAACAATCTGTTGAAAGGGCTTTTCGGAAAATTTCTGACTACTATAAAGGTATAGCCCCAATAGGGCTAAGGATAGATTTTCATTTTGGACATGCGACTGTTTCATTTGCAGATCGACGCACTCGGACATCAGGTACGTCGCACTCAGACATCAGGTAGGTCGCACTCAGCGCACTGTAGCGGACATTCTCTCACATTTCGTTAACACGTTCATGATTTAACACAAACCTCACCTCATACATTATTCATATCCAACTCTATCTAATGACTAATAATCGCTGCTAGAATGTCTCGTAAACGGATTTCGCAAAGCCGTTTCATCATCAGCGAGTATTTGTCGCTGTCGGTTACGCCTTGCGGCAGCTACCTGCTGCTGCACGTTTATCTGTAATTATTCCGTCGTTCATAGCGAGTTGCTAAAATATGTTTGACACGCTGTTGGACTTGGTGTGTAGTAGAACTAGCTGTGGTCAGCGACGTTGTTTATTTTTTATTTTATTTAACATAATTTACTCAACATACTCAAGTGGTTATAACATGTTTAATTGCACTTCTTTATAAATGTAGCACAGAGTTCGGGACTTTTAAAACTTTTCGCTATATATTGTTAGAACTACATTTTTTTACTGATTCTGTTTTATCTATAAAAACGCAGGGACAATAAGAAACGTTAACTAAGTGCTGGAAATCTTTAGCAGACCACTAAATTGATGTCTTAAGGTTACGCTAATGAAGTCATTACAATGAAACGACTTCTACTTTCTACTCTTTTATAGTATTCCAGATTTTATATCGACGTCAAATTTCATCTCAGTAGTTTCAAAGAAAGCTCCAGGGAAAGAATAAAGTAACAAGCATGCATACAAACACACATGCACTATTATAATATTAGTAGATAGCAAGAACAGAGGATTCAGAGTGTTTGCGGGTTTAAATGAGTTCTCCCAGTCGTGTGGAGCTCCAGTACATATGTGGTCAGAATGTGAACCTTGAAATTTGACCTGAACCTTACCGCAACCATGGTCACTAGTGGGCTGAGATAACAGATGTCCTGATGTCACAAATTATTAAAGGTATACGAAGAATTATATATTTAGTTGTTCCGATTGATGCAAACATTACTTATTATATCTTGCTGTCTTGAGGTGTTATGATTAGTTTTTGATTTGATTATGGTTGTATCTACTTCCTTAAAAGATTATTCCATTACTGGAATACAACAAACTAACGGCAAAAAAAACACGATATAGTCAGAAAAAAAGAGACAAACAAACTAGATTTAAACACGTAAGTAGGAACCCGTAGGTGCTTACATAAGTAAATCCTGTTTCTTTTTATTTTATTTGTTTTTGTTCATGTCTTATATCAGACAATATTATATTAATTGGCTTGAGGAAAAATATTTTGCCGCCTTTGAGACCTTCAGTCTACGACAAAAAATATTCGTATGTGTAACATAAAGTAAACACTGACATTCAACTGCGTAATAACTTTTTGTCTTTATCATTGTATAGTAAAAAAAAATTGAAATAAGCCGATATAAAAATATTCAAACTGCTCTTTGAACTTATACTTCTTTTAGTGCGCTGGGGAAAACTGATGAGAGTAAAATTTTACGATGCGCGCGCACACCGTCGCGTAAAATAGACAACCTGAAATTAGCTATTGTCAACATTAAATTATTTCACTTGTTGTGCAGGAGAAGTGTAACTTCTATCGCGTGTACATAAGTACATCATCATCAAGGGCTGATAATAGCCCTTATCGGTCCACTGCTGGACATAGGCTTCTTTCAATGAACGCCAAGACGATCGATCTCCTGCTAAGCACATCCATCCCGGCCTGGCTACTCGACGATTATCGTAACACTCCAGAACCTTACTGTCCCATCTGCCATCTGTACTTCAGAGTGTGTGAACAGCCCATTGCCACTTCAGCGACTTATTCGTCGCGTGATATCGGATACTTTAGTTCTCTGTCCTATGACTTCGGAGATTCTGTCGGAGAGAGCAACACACAACATAGCACGTTCAATAGCCCGTTGAGCTACCGCAAACTTAAACATAGTACACGCACACCGTGTGATATCTTCATAAAATAGGGGACGCGGGGAGTGATCGGAGCCATGCGTCCGTCTACTACCGACGCCGCTTAAAATCTACATGACTAAGCAAATGCGTTTCCCTCGTCCACCACATCCCCCAATGGGCCACCGGCTACTTACCGTATGAAACGCGATATACGATAATATTATTAAATTTTTTGTACTATTTGTTCAGCTGGCAGTACGGAGAACTGTAAAATTGAAACAAATAAATATGTGTTACCCATCACTTGGGTGCAATACCATGTCGGCGTGAGATACCTCCCCACTCGTGACGACCCGATAGAGCTGCAATGCCACACACACATTTGAGATAGCGGTAGTGTCATGCTGCATAGGAGGAATTAGGCCGACACGACCGGGGAGTTACCTCACGCTAACGTAGTACCGCCGCAAAGTGACATCTTCAGTGTGGCGTTTTGTGCGGATTGTGAGGGGAGGGGGGGAGCAACGCATCGGCATGATAAGGATGTGGATGTTCATGGTCGTCGGTAGTCGTAAAGAGGCTCGGATTTCTCGTATTGTGCTCGTAGTCCATTTTTCGTAAATTATATTTCGTTTACAAAAAAATATATTGTACGTAAGCTAAAAAAATGGCGCCGCGATTTTTATTCCTTGTGATGTAAAACTAAAACGCTGCCGTATTGTGCCACCAGTTGGTCTAGTAAACTTCTGTATTCGACGCCGTGTCCATTGGGGAGTTACTTTTAAACTCATTCACGGACGTGTACATTTCGTTGGCAGTTGGTAGATTGCCGTTATCTGGGGCTTTGTCAGTAACTGTTGCTTCCAACGAGTCGACAAAAGTTGGTAACTAAAATGAATATTTAAAAAATTACCGAAAAATTTACCACAAAATTTGAGTGGCATTTGATGCGCTCGGGCTGTCATTAGAGACATGGTCTTTTCACGTAACACGAGCGGGAAACGACGGCTACTTTCTCACAACGCCTGAGAGTTTGGAACAAGCACAACATGTAATCGGAATCACTGGTAGCTTCGATCTATTTTAAAACAGCCGAATGGCTATTTGTCATACCTATTTTTGTAAGAGGTAGTGCCATGCATAGAGCATGACTTTTTTTTCGGAGGGACCTAATACTGGTTGGCGGCGCTTGTCCAGCCTCAACAGTTCGACTGACTATGAAGACTTTTGTGTCTTCAGCTTTAAACTCTCAACTTATGGATTCGTACCCGGGATCGTTTCCGTAAGCGGCGTGTGAGTAACCGGAAGCTATTAGGGGGGGGAGGTGAGAGGGAGGGCAACGCATCGGCATAATTATGCTGCTGTTTATGGGCTTCGTTAGTCGTTGAAAGGCTCCCATTTCTCGTTTGTCTCCCTATATATATATATATATATATGTATGTATGTATGTATATATACTGCAGTATTATTTAAAATAAGTCACACGAAAATGAATATTGATGAACTATTTTAGTGTAATGCACAACGAAGCGATGAGGATAACTCTACACTGCTCGTGTCACTTACGTCTCGCGCATACCTTTCAATGCAGAGTCATAGCAACAACAACACATCTTCACGCCAGTTCCTAATGGGGTGGACAAAGAAAAAGGCTGCTGAGAAAAATGGAACGAAATCCTGAGTCGAACGAACAGTTACGGAGTAAACCCCAGCCACTCGGTGGAGCTGATGTATTCGTCGATGGTTTATCACCGTCACAGTGATATGAATATCTCTTGCTGCGACTGTAAGTTCGTTGTACATGTGGAACGTAATAAAACAATAGTGTTAATGGCGGCAGGCAGTTGGCAGGCCGCGAGCGCTGGTGATCATAACTCGGGCTGTATGAGCAGAATGGAACGATTGGCGCGGGGGGACCGGAACTCGTAAGAGTAAGAGCTTTGTGACCGGTTGAACTAATGACGTTGATGTTGTAGTGTCAGATATCGAATCGCCAAGCGGTTGAGACTAGTTGAAAGCGATTCGTCATTTTCTGAAATGCAAAATTTAATTTCTCGTTGGACGTCAACTCTGTTGAGGCGCTCTCACCTTAATCAAGTCTCCATTAGGAATCTGTCTGTTGTTGTTATACTTTTGGCACGTTAGAGAATAAAGACGAGAGTAAATTTTTACTATGCATGCGCGCACCGCCATGGAAAACCGACACCTAACTTCAGGTATAATTAATATTTTGTTAGTTTTTTTCTTGACATGCCAAGAAGTATAACTTCTAACGGGTGTATATACACACACAATTTTTCCAGTTAACCAATAGTTTTGTCTTCATGAAGCGCAAATATTTACCTCATAAAAAGTACTGAAATAAAAAGAAGAAGATTACATCACAAAAAGCATCACCCTTCTTCAGATGCAGTCGGGTAATAAATACATTAAGAACAGAGAAACTGAGACACTCGCCCATCCATATTTTCACCTATGGCATATTTCTGAGAAAACATATAGTGCAATTATTTTGAAGGTAGAGCAGGTAGGAAACTGCTGCCAACTAAAAGTAGCTATTGTTCCAGCTATGCGTCGTTAAATTATGTGTGAGCGTGTACCTCATAAACTATCACAGCAGTTCCACAGTTTATAGTTCATTCAGTGTCTCTTATACCGCTCAAGTGAATACAAATAACGTAATATGTAATTACGAGTGTACAGTAGTACATAGCACCTAATGAAATGTCGATGCTTTTTTAGGCACAAAGTTTTGTGAAAGTCATCTGCTAAGTGATGATATGGCCAATGCTGAGTGACCACATAAATCGGCCACAGTACCAAGGTCTTTCCAATAACTCTGTTGTATAATTATTTTATGTTACTGTGTTGTGATCAATGAACTCTTTTTTCTTTCTTTCTACAAATAAGTGGGTAAGAAAATTGAAAATCCGATCTTACCACCACTCGTAACATTCATTTGACCGTAGAAAATGTTCATGCTAACTGATTCAGATGAAGCTCCTGCTGTGGATGCGGAGCGCCCAGTTCCGCGTGATCCCAGCAGGTGGCCGGGCGACGAATGAACTCGAAAAATACAAACCGTTCAAGTGCGAGTTGAATTCGCGCACGAAGGTTTCCGTACCGTCATCCATAACACATGGCATAAAACGTGTTTGATGTCTACTCTACACTTCAATAATTAATTTATTTTCTCTTAGTGTTTGTTGTTACAGCAACAACTGTCAAACATAATCTATAAAATATCCAACTGTTTAGCTATCAAGGTCTTTGAGATACAGCCTATAACGGACGGACAGACAGACGGTCAGCAAAGTCGTAGTAATCGGGACCTGTTTTCACTCTTTGGACACGGAACATTAAATACCAGTCGTGTGTCACGTGGAGTTATACTACATTTATATACATCAAGAGTTCCGTACCAATGGAAGATACGAGATACGAGAACTGCTATTAAAGTTGACAAACTTACATTGTGACACTCTTTTCGTACGAAACGGAAATAACCACCACAAATATAACTTTGTGGTGGTTATTTCGGTGGTACAATTAAAATTTACCAATTTTCGGATTTACTATGTGTGCTGTAAGTTTTCCACATCATTCTAATTCCAAGAGAAGTATCTTCTTGGTTTTGATAACCGCGAGATCGTCAAAATAATACGCGACGGCTGTAATTGATTGCGATGCCTTAGGAGTAAGATTTTATGACACTTTAAGATATTGCAGTTCTGTGTATTCATCTAGATATGAGGTATCAAACAGACAGACGATCAATAAAGTAATCATAAAGAAAGATTCTGTTTTTTATTTTGGGTTACGGTACCCTAAAATAAAAATAAATATTGACTATGATGATTGTACTTTAATTTAACCTGGAGACAGCTACGACATTCGCATACCCAGGCTCGGCAATTACCAACAATGGCTCCTGCGAACAAGAAATCCGTCGGAGAGCCGGGATGGCCAAAAACGCTATGACCCAGCTAGATAGAATGTGAAGAAACCGTAAGTTGTCGCTAAACACTACGAAAATATTGTTAAATACTCTTGTATTCTCCACTTGTCTATATCATGGTGAGACGTGGTCTGTGAGGGTAGCAGACCTAAAGCGCATCGATGCGGTTGAGATGTGGTGCTGGAGACAAATGCTGATGGACCACGGCCGGCGCATCGAACTAATAAATGAATGTTGCTACAACTCGAGCATACGTACACATACACCAGGACTGCTTAACGCCGCACCTACGAATACTTCGGCCGTACCGCGCGTAGATCAGGTGACAACCTAGAAAAGCTGGTTGTGACCGGGAAAGTGGACGGTAAATGATCAAGAGGCAGGAATCCGATGCGCTGCTCAGACTCGACACGAAAGTTGCCGCCGCCCTACAGACTGCACAGGACCGGGGAAGATGTAGGACAGTAATAAAGGCAAAAAGTTCTCTCCAGAAACCAGAAATGAGGTCGCGGCCCCCAGAATTGGGGTATCGATTAAAGGAGGGGGATGATGATAGTAGTCTGTTAATTGGCAAAATTTATTATGGTTGAGAACCCCCCCAAAGGGAACTATTCATGTTCCAATCTGAAATACTAGGTGGATTTTACCACGTTTAAATGATTAACTTGTACAATCAGACAGAATCTCCGTAATGGACGAATGTATATAGGAAAACAATATACTACATTGTGATAAAAATATCTGTAAGAAACATCAACACACAAATTCACTAGCGATCCGCCCCGGCTTCGCCCATGAATTACAATAAAATTATACTCTATAACCTTTCTTGGTAATAGCTGTACGATTGCGGGATGTAAACCGCATGAAAGTCCGTTCAGTAAATTTTGAGAAAATTGTTACTAACACGTCTATACATATGAGGAAATAAAGGCTCTAAAACTGTCTTAGAACATTGTAATTACTATTATTGTTGTATACGCAAGAATATTTTGTAATCTAAAATTTCATGAATATTTAACTTTGGGAAAGTGCGCATAAACAACTCGGTCATACTACACGATAAATGTGTGACCTTAAACTCGTTTTGTAAAAATATTCTCGTTGGAAATATAATGATGGATCGCTTGTAGATAATACTGAAGACAAAGAGAGTGGAGGTGTTGTCCAAACCACATACTGAAGACAAAGAGAGTGGAGGTGTTGTCCAAACCACATACTGAGGACAAAGAGAGTGGAGGTGTTGTCCAAACCACATACTGAAGACAAAGAGAGTGGAGGTGTTGTCCAAACCACATACTGAAGACAAAGAGAGTGGAGGTGTTGTCCAAACCACTTCAGTGTGATCGCCGCCCACACGAACACCTTGGGTGATTTTCGTGAAAGTAACATTTATTTACAGTAGGTATTAGTGGCCAAACGATCGAGTCTTCGCATAATTATTATGTCGCCTTGATTCCTTCCCTCAAAGGCGCCACGAGAAACTTACAAACCGCGCGTAACGCAGCAGCACTGCTACCATAGATAACATGTAGCTACAACAGGCTATGCTCTATTCCGACAATATTCCACGCTTCGTATTTTGTTATCGTCGATAATTTTCTTGTGTGTTACAGGAAAGCTTATTGAATTATTGATGTGTTCGGAAGATGTTAATCTAACGCTGAAGCAGGTATATAGTTGAGCAATAGTTGAAGTTGTAACGTGTTCGGTTGAGATTCACCGCAGTCGTGGGTAGGGCGGGGAGGGTGGCGGGGGCTTTCGGAAACTTTTAATTGCTTCTGACGGCGACGGGACGGTTTGTTTGATCGTCACCCCCAATGAATGTTGTATTTAACGCGCTATTGAGCCTAACTTTCCGATACACGTACAAATATCAGGCATCATTCATCACATATAGTTATAATGATACTAGCTATATCCCGTGGCTCCACTCGCGAAAAAGTATTTTTATTCTATTCCATATTGTAAATTCATATCTATGTCAAAATATATCAAATGTATTCAGTGGCTTTCACTTGTAAACATAAACACACATATAATCAAATAAAAACTGAAACACGGAAACGTTAAGATCCTGAAACGTAAAAAAATATTTTCCCTTAATACAGAGTGTACTCCTACGTTTACTAGGAATCGATTGATAACTCATTTCTTGAAAACGGTTCTATAGTATTTGCGTTCGTACATCGAGTACACAAATACATTCACATTGCTGAAATCATTACCCTTCCTGCGCTCGCCGCAGTCGAGTAACAAGGCTTTCCTACCATGCTGAACACTGAGCTCACTCTATGAACGCCGAGGCCCTTCTACTTACATTCGACCGTTGCACGGTTGATGGAGGTCACTGACTCCTGTCAATTTGTCTTTTCAAACGGATCTTTTTAAAGCACTTACAATCCATGTTCCATCTGCTTTTACTATAGATGCAACAGTCCATTCGCGTCGCGTTTTGTGACAGTTCCTAATGATCTAAAAGGGGAAACTTTAGCCTTCGGAATCTCATAATGATCCAAAAACAACTAAAAGTAGTCATTACTGTAAGGTAATAAAATATTAATCAGCAAACAAATAAACTCGTAGATAAGTTTTAAGTACAAAGAGTTGTTGGTGGTAATGAGAAATCTATAAAGAAATTTCTCAATCCACTACGAAACGCTACTTACCGTCGTAATCTGCTAACCACGCGCCAGGCAACTCAATTACTGACCGAAGAATTTATGCTCCTTTCCCCGCCCTCCCCGCTTCTATAGCGTGATAAGGAATAAGTCCACCGCTTTGCGAAACCCCACTTTCGACACTAGGACTCATAATTAATGTCTTGCATATAGTTGGATATTTTGTGTTCTTGTAGGACTCAGGTTACAAAATATCTAGTGAAGTCCGACAAATGTCTGGCTGCGAGCTAGTAATTGACGTTTGTGTACTACAAACGTTGTACACTATTTAAGTTTCAACTGTTGAAGTTGTCGATTTCACACAAATTTCAAATAAAATGTAAGTATTTATAAAATGTTAAAGTTGAACACGATTTAACGTGCTATATTTGCAACTATATCATATAAACCATGCTGACTAGTTCGGCTTATTATTGACATGTACTTAATTAGCAATGTGGTAGAATTTTTCCTAAGCCATAAAATAAAAATGTGTGTGTGTCAGCTCCATCAAGCGACTGGAGTAAACTCCTTAAGAACGAACATGATTCTGAAATGTAAGTTCCGTGAGATCTATAAGCGACGTGTTCGTGGTAAAGTGTTACGCTGAACGGTAACGTTCCTCACTATTTTTTTTCCCCAAAATTTTATGATACCGTGGACCTTAAATGTCGTGTTCCGAAGAGCAAAATTCAAAATATAATTTTGATAGGTTAATTACAAAGGAAACAACGCATGTATATGACTGCACGTCTACTAGCGATGGCACATCCACGAACATTAACTACATGTTCAATACTACGAGGTAAAAACATTGTGCAAAATGTTACAAAAACCCAGTTCTTCCTGCCTAGGGCATAATCTGAAACGATATTCAATTCTAAAAATGAAGAAGAAAGAAAGAATATATTTATTTGTCAAATACACACAAAGAAAACAAATATTACAAAAGAAAAATTCATGTGATTTTCAACTTAAAAATACCAAACAAATATTAAATCACTACAATATTATTCATCATCATCACTGTCAGCCCTTATCAGTGCTGCCACCGCTGGACGCGGGCCTCTCTCAGTGAACGCCGACACGACCGAGCTCCTGCTGCTCGCATCCATCCCGGACCGGACCGCTGGACGCGGGCCTCTCTCAGTGAACGCCGACACGACCGAGCTCCTGCTGCTCGCATCCATCCCGGACCGGACCGCTGGACGCAGGCCTCTCTCAGTGAACGCCGACACGACCGAGCTCCTGCTGCTCGCATCCATCCCGGACCAGCTACTGCACGGAGATCGTCTGCCCACCTGGTGGACGGTCGACCAACACTTCCTTTTCCTGAACAATATTATTATAATTAGTGAATTAAAACGTCCCGTAGTCCTGATAGGTTAGGTGGACCAATAACCGCACTGGAAATGTTCATGACCCCGAGTGTATTAGAGGTCATGAACTCTTCACATGACGATGAGAACAAGCTGTGGTGTTGTGATCCACTTGAACAAAAATTTACGTAATTTTAAACATATCTTTATATTTATTTATAAAATTATTATTGGTAATTGGCCAATATTTGATTTCATTGGATTATTATTTACGCTAACAGTGTACCTATAGCAGCAGGGCTTTTATTACATATTGTACAAATCGACATGAACGTAAGTTCAATTATCTGTATATTATCAGTACAACTAACGACGATGGACGTCGACAAGTTTCGGCACAACGCGTACAGACTCATAGCATGAACAACAATTATTTCTCCCGTAGCATGTACTGACGGTCGTTTCCAATATTGTATCTAAATACGTACTCGATATAGAATTTTGACATAAGTTTCATACTAAAAATCAGGGTCTCCTCCAATAGACAAATTCATAGATGGATAGAATACTGAAAACTTTCGTAAGGAGTAATGTTGATAGGGAAGGGAACATTTGGAACCTGGCGTGAAGGTGTGTGCCTGTGTGCGTGAGCGAGCATGTACGTGTGCGCGCAGTGTGTGTTTGACAAACAAAAACACATTAGAAAGTTTAAAAGTCTCAACTTACTTTTACTCAAGTTTAATTAATTTACGTTATTATTGCGTCATTGGTTTATGTTTGTAAATCAACGTTTCAGGTACATGTCACATTGGTATTGTTGAAGGCGAGATCTAAGCTCATTTCTCTTGGTAATCTCTTTGTCTGAAACATCCTTAAGGTGGCACGGATTTCCTGCGATCTTATGACCATATTAATGCCAATGTCACATGATTACGCCCTAAAAGTGATGGCTTGTGAATAGCGGGTTGCCCATTGTGGAGATAGCATGAAGGAGGGCAAAGCATTTGGTAATAATAATCGATAGTCACCAATTATTTTCGATGACTCGTTTTCCCCGCTATGCTAAAAAAACACATTGGCAAATGTTTCAGCTGCACTCGCTAGCGACAGCTCGCGCCGGCTCCCGCGCCCCGGTGCGGTCACCACCGCGTCGATCATTTTCTAGATTACACGTAATTGTCCCTTAACGTTCAGTCTCACCTAGGGTTGACAATTCAACCCTAGGTGAGACCGACTGATATATTTAGTGAAAAATTTTATTAATTGTATTTTTTTTTGCATACGAAAATATGCACGTTGGTCTTTGGTGACTACATAAACAACCGAACAGACATTAAGTACATTCTTTGTCCTCCTTCTTATTCTTTACTCTTCTCTTGGGTCACCTGAAATTCATCAACTGCGCAAAACTCGGCCGCCCGACCTTATTCAGTAGTATATATACACCTCACATTATAAAAAATTGTTTGCAAAATTTTAGTAACAAGTTTGATAGAGATTTTAAGCAAAAGACATAACCCCTGTTCCTAAGCTTTCGTTGCAGTCCCAGCAAATTAATAACAGTCAATTGTTTTCAATTAAAAGGAAAAAG